>CM047815.1:56162837-56458905 GCA_026214975.1 Gentiana macrophylla
ACAAGGTGTTCTATGTTGGGAATAATATGTCTTTTCCTGGCTTTGCTTTCAAGTACCTTAATAATCTATGAGCATATTTCATGTGATACTCATTAGGCATGTCTAAAAACTAACTCGGTTGGTGAACCCAAAGGCAATATCTAGTCACAGTAAATGTAAGGTAGATTAGATTTCAAATAAAGATCTTTATGCGCGATGTTGTCATCCAACAAAGATGAATCTCCATTTCGTAGGGCTTTGCTTAGAATTTCATGGGGGTTTTGGTGAGTTTGGCCTAAAAACTCACACTATTGTAGAAGGTTTAAAGTATATTTTCTTTGAAAGATGGAGACTCATAGGAGTTCCTAAACCTTAATGCCCATGAAATATCTCAATTTGCAAAGATCTTTGATGGTAAATTGTTTATGCAAGTTGTCTTTGACTTGCTAAATTAAGTGAAGGTCGGAATGAATTGCTATAATATCATCCACATATAAACAAGTAGAGAAATAAATAAATGTCATGAAACCTTTTGTGAATAAACTATGATCATTCATGGATCGAATAAAACTTTGATTCTCGAAAGATTCAATCTAACTTATACAATTCCATTGTCTCTAGCCTGTTTCAATCCATATAAGGGACTTGGATAATTTGTAAACATGATTTGGTTTTTCTATCTTGAAACACGGAGGAAGTTACTATGTAGACTTCTTCATGAAGATCTTCATGGAAGAAAGTTGTATTGACATCCATTTGATGAAGATTCAGATTATTGGGCGATGTCTTTTGCCATCGAGTTCTTCTTGTTGTAATCTTCACTCTGGTGATAAGATCACTTGATAATCAAATTCATATGTATGATTATATCCTTTTCAACTAATTTGTGTTTGTACCTCACTACTGGATCCATAATGATTATATTTGATCTTATACATCCGATTTGCATCCAATTGGCTTTGTCGGGTGGAAAATCAACAACCTCCCAAGTGTGATTAGTCCACGCAAAGCTTCAATTTTCTTTACTGTATAGCCTCTTTCCCTCATCATGCTTGATTTCATAGGTGCAAGTCTCGAGTTCATGTAACATAATCAATTGCACAATCATCGGCATACTATCTTTTTGAGAAGTGTCCAGAATCATAACTTCACTCAAATAGATGTGAGGTCTAATGTCTTGTGTGAGCACCTCTCTTGATATAAGTTTGGTGCCTTTTAGTCCTTGTTGACCTCCTCAAGCTGAATAGGTGTAGGTGCCGGTGACTAGGAAAACCATTCACTTTGGAAACCTTATCTCGCATCTAATCAAGTTTGGATTGGTTGACTAACTCACTTAGTGATCATCAAAGTTGTCTATGATTGGAAATGGAACCGACATGTCGAAATATACCTAGCCTTGCCTAATACCTGTTGGAACAAAGGAAAACAAGTCTCATGGAATTGAGTATTCCTAGTAACAAAGAAATCTTTGTTTGTGATGTCCTTGAGTATTGCACCTTTGGATGTGTTTGAGTTTCCAAGATAAAACACATGTCGTACATCCTGGAATCAAACTTTGTTCTGTCTTTGTTGAAGTGTGCAAGAAGAAACTAAGCAACCAAAGACTTTGAACATTGAATGGTGCGGCTTAGTGCCATATAAGACTTCCCGAGGCATGCTTCCGCCCGTGATGGTGTAAGTGTTGCATTAATCAACTTCACACCATGTAGAAACCGAAACCCCCAATATTTTATGGGTAGGTTATACGGAATCATAGACCCCTGGAAACATTCAATGAGATGTGGATGTTTTCTCTCCATAATACCAATTTTTGCTCTGGTGTTCTAATACAAGAGTCTGATGTATGATGCCATGGTTGTTCATAAAGCGCGGTGGTGAAACTTCGGCATCATTGTGCGATCTAATTACTTTGATAACTTTGTTAAAGTGATTAGAAACAAATTTAACAAAATACTTAACTAAATAAGAAGCCTCAGGATTGTCTCATAAAAACACCCAAGTAAATATAGAGAAATCATCTACAATTTGGTGAAAACATATTAGTGTCCATTCATAGTATCTCGCCTCAAAGGCCCCAAATATCAACATGAACAAGATTAAAAATAGTATTCACATTAGTAGTGCTTAAAGGCAATGGTTGTTTCTTTAACTTGGTCATAGGGAAAAAATAACACAAATCATGTTCACAGTACTTTACATCAATTGATTTAGAACTAATGACTTGCAATATTTTATCAGGTAGATGGCTTAGTCTATAATTCCATAGAAGCTTATCATCTACTCTATCTAATAATGTGTTATTCGTGTAGAATTACGCGCAAAAGTATTTGACATGAATTTGTTTTATGGTTGTTGTAACATAATGTATAATCTTACATGCAATTCAAACTTAACCAACCATGTTCCCTTGCTATCCTGCAAAACGCACTTATTAGATGTGAAAACAATTTGCGACAATCAGAGAGTGATTAATCAAAAAAGGTAAAGATAATAGATTATATCTAAAACCAGGAATACATAACACTTCATGTAAGGTCATTAGAGATTAATTCTCCATATGTGTTATAGACACAATATTGCCATTAGGTAACCCGTCTTTATGTTGAGCATGGGCTTAGGATTACTTTAAAATCCTAAGAAGTCACAATGTGATCTGGGCACAGATTCCAAGATCCATTGGATTGGTTTTACCAAATTTCAATCACACGATCATTGATAGGTGAAAATGATCATGAATCTCATAGATAGCAAATCTTGTGGAATCGAGAACTTAGCGGACCCATCGACTTTTGGAGTTGTTGTGATGTAAGATTTGGGAACCCTATTGATGAGAAGCTTGAGACCATTCTTATTCTACCGATCGATTCACATCTACCTAATAAACCATATTTGCTTTCTTTGATCTGAATCCGGTGGATATCCATGCTTTCTATAACAAGTTTCTTGTGTGTGCCCATTGAATCCACAAAAGCATCTTGAACCTTCTTGACATTCTTGGGCTTAGAGCTATTTGAAGGCACAAATACTACTCGCAAACTTCTACGATTACGCCATGTCCACTCTTACGAGTCATCAAAATCATGGAATCTTGATTCTTTGCCTTATTTGCCACATACAACCACGCGCTTTCAAATTCGATTGCCATAGCAAAGGCCTCATAAATCTCCGGGAAGACCATCAACATTTCTGGAAAACCTTTTAAAAACTTCATCACATGTTTTGTTTCTATATGGTCCACTAGATTAGCATTGTGGATCACATGAACAAGCTGGCGTTGGCCTAATGGTCTTGATTTCTCCTAAAACCATTAATTTTGTGAAATATTGATTGTGAGAGACCTTGCTTTAACACATGCATCTCATCAAGAAGATCAAAATTCTTAGTGCATCAACAGTGAGAAAATCTATCAACAAGGTTATTCCAAACTATCTGGTCACTTTCGAAGTACATTAAACTTTGTGCAATGGTGTTTTCAACATAATTCAAAATCCAAGATCTCACCATAGTGTCACACTGCCTTAAAGCATGAAAATTTACTGAATCTGCTTCTGGCCTCTTTATTATGACATCTACAAAGAAAATCTTATTCTTGGTGATTAACACCATCTCCATGGACATCTTCTATGGATTGTAATTGTTGTCATTCATCAATGGCTGCACCAGCACCAGCACCAAGGAAGGATTCTCATTTGGATGAACATCGAATGGATTTGGAACGGCTCATCTCTTGTTTCTTTTCTTTGCCATGGCTTTTAAGAACATCAATTCCACACAAATTTATTCCAAAAATAATTAGAAAATGATAATGAACACATAATAAACGTAGATTTCTCTCAAGAAAGCTGTGAAAAGCACAAAAATATGAAGAAAACTCTCAAGTTTCTTAATCATTAAGAGTAAAACATAGAAAGAGCATTTGAAACTCTCAAGCTTTAGTCTCTAATACCATGTTGATCTTTGTGTGATTGAAGAACACAGAGGAGTATAATGCAAAATTTTATTACTCAAGAATAATCAAAGAGTAAAGTATGAGGTATTTATAGTATAATATAGTGATCATGGGGTATTTACAATGCAGTTGATCATAGAGGTATTTATAATATCATACACCACATGAATCAACTTAGATAAGTTACATGGAAGTTATAATAGAATAATGATTCTAACTACAAAAGCGTATAATAGCATTCTCCTGCATTTATTGAGGACTCAAAGCCTCTCTTTGAGTTTGTGTTGTCGATTGAGTACACTCAATTGTTTGTCCATGCCGAGCTACTCGTCTTGCACTTGAAAGACTCCATTCAAGCATGAAGATTACCACTTGTGTGTTCCAAAAGATGGACGACCTAAGGAAGGCAATGATGGAAGAGTCCCAAAATAGAATTTTTGGTTCACCTAAGAGAAAATAAGATGTAAAATAAATTGATACAATATTGATGGTGGTCTTCAATGAAGCTAGAGATTGCGGAGTTTATGGCCAAGTGTTACACTGTAAAAGGTTAAGTTTGAGCATAGAAAACGGGAGGTTTGCTTAAGCCTTTAAATATTATGAAATGGGAATGGAAGAGGATTACCATTGAATTTATCACCGGACTACCCCAAAATAAGGGTGGCCATGATATGATCGGTCATTGTTGATCGGTTAACTAAGTTTGCCCACTTTCTACCAGCTAAGATCAGCATTTCAGTGAAACACATGACTACCGTGTATCTTGAAAACATGGTGAAGCTTCACGGGGTTCTAGTTTTGATTGTATCTAATGAAGGTAGCAAGTTTGTGGGCATATTTTGGAAGATTGTACATAAAGCCTTTGGAACCAAGTTAGAGATGCATACGGCTTTTCACCATCAAATAGACAAACAATCAAAGCGGACTATCCAGACACTTGTGGATATGCTAAGATCATGTTTATTGGAAGTAGGTGGATCGTGGAATGACCACTTACTAGTTGCTGAGTTTGCATATAATAACAACTACCATGAAAGCATTGGAATCCCTGCTTTTGAAGCCTTATATAGGAGGAAGTGAAGGACTTCTATACATTGGGACGATATTGGAGAGAAACATATTACGGGTCCAGAGTTAGTACATCAGGCAAAGGAAAAACTTTATCTTAGTGTAATGGAATATGAAGGCAGCCCAAGACGGCGTAAAAGTTGAAGGCAGACATCGAGAAGATGACCTTTGGAGTTTGCGGTTGGTGATAGAGGTTATCCGAAAGACTCATCTATGAAAGGATTGACAATGTTTGGACATAAATGGAAGTTGAGCCTCAATCAATATGACTATTTGTGATCTTGAAAAAGTTATACCCTTGGCATACAATTTGCAAGTTAGTAGAATCCATGTCAAGAGTTCACGATGTCTTCCACATCTCAATGATAAAGAAATGATTGATGAGAGATGGATGTGGGAGTTAATATGGGCCCATAGTTGATTAAAGAGAATCTAACATATAAGAGAGACCGATTGATTCTTGAGATGAGGTGAAGGCAGTCAAAAGCAAGAAGTGTTATAGTATATAGATAAAGGCTGCTTTGGTGGAAGGCGATTTTGTACAATTTAAAGCGATTAACTCGGCTCACCAAGAAAGAAAAGGTCAAGACCTGAGATCCGAGGAACTCAACAGAGCTAATGACATGGTAGTCAAATCGATTAGTACATGAGAACAATTATTCTCATTATAACTACTATATGACTTCTTTTAAGCTGATTCATGTGGTGTATGTGCTATAAATACCGCATGATCAGCAACATTGTAGCTTGACTCATTCATTATCTTTGGTTATTAAGAATTCCACACTTTATTTAGTTGTGTTTTCTGTTTCACAACTTCAACAGGGTATCAAAGAGTGAAACTTGAGAGTTTTCATTTCTTTTCTACATTTTTACTCTGTTCGAAGAAGAAACTTGACATGTTTCTTCATATTTTCTTGTTCTTTGCACAGTTTCTTGAGAGAATTCTATGTTAATTCTGAGTTCTTGACCGTTTTTGATCATTTTTTGTTATATTCTAGTGTGAATTTTATGTTCTTGACAGCCATGGTAGCTAAGAATCAAGAACAGAGCCCTTTTAGTCCATTCTACGTTCATCCTAATGAGAATTCATCCCTGGCATTGGAACAACCATTGATGAATGAAAACAATTAAAATCCGTGTAAGATGACAATAAAGATGTTGTTGATCACCAAGAAAAGATATGGCTTCGTAGATGGAAAAATTAAAAGGCCAGAAGCAGATTCAACGGATTTTCAGGCTTGGAGACAGTGTGATACTATGGTAAGATCTAGGATCTTAAATTCTATGAAAATACTATTGTACATGGTTTAATGTACTTCAAAAGTGCCCAAACAAGTATGGAAAAATATGGTGATTGATTTTCAAATGTTGATGTATTGAGACTTTACGGTCTCATTGGGAGGTGCATATATTGAAGCAAGGAACCGATTGTTATAATCAGTATTTCACCAAATTAATGGTTCTTTAGGAAGAGATCAAGACTATTGAGCCAATGCCTACTTGTTCTTATGATCCACAAAGTGTCAATGTAGTGCCATAAGTTCTTTAGTGGATCGTATGTAGCGATTAATGTGCAAAATTCTTGAAAGGTCTCAGGATGAGTTTGAGCCCATGGTGTCTCAAGAAATGTTGATGGTGCCCTTTTCTCGAAATTCATGATGCCATTGCAATGACAATAAAGTTTGAGAGGCATAAATTATACATGGAAAACAAGGATAAAAATCAAGATTCTATGAACTTGATAGACCAAAAAGAATGGACAAGGCCAAAGTCAAGCTGACTAAGCAGACCGGTTTTTGTGCCTACAAATAATTCTAAGGCCAAGATGTTGAAGAAGGGTGAATGCAATTTATGTGGATTTAATGGACACACAAAAGATAATTTCTATAAAAAGCATGGCTATCCAACTTGGTTCAAGTCCACGAAAGCAAATATGGTGGACCAGAGAGATATTGATAACGCCCTAAATGGTACCATTAGTTATACTCTTATTCACCCCAAATTCTACTCAAGAGAGGATATATAGGCTCATTATTATGTGGAATATGTTTAAATGCTATGTGTATGTTTCCAAGATCATAATCCTGCATCTATGTTATTTTTCGAAGATTTGTAATGCTGTTTTGTCTTGTTTTGTGTGTTTTATAGGATGTACGAACTGGAGCATTGAAGAATGGATCTCGAACCAAAAGAAATATATTGGGCCAAGTGATTAAAGTCCAAGAAGAAGTCATTGAAGAAAAAGAGGAAAAGTCACCGGTTTATCGAGGGCTAGTGGCCGGTAAACCGAGAACTTGTTGGACATGAAATTGATTCGCCGCCTCTACTAGGTCGGTTAGGGTTTTAAAGAGCCATAAGTCGGTCATTATATGTATATAAGGCCATGATAGAATGCATTATTGTATAAGTTTATATAAGTTCTTAAGAAGCACTCAATTATATTCAATCTTATATATACAATTTGATGAAATAAAGTTATTCCAAGCTTTTGAGGAGTTATTTCTGGTTTTCTCCCTTTCTCTACCTTCTCTAGCTTGAGTAGATCAAGCTAGATCTCCATTGTTGAAGGTATGAAGCTTTGAACATTACTTTTGACTTCAATATGGTAGATACGTTTCGTATTTATGTGTTTTAGTTAATCTGCATGTTTAAAGACCCTAAAATTTACTTAGATTAATCGTAATTGAGCAATGTAGATCTAGGGATAGGAAAAGATAACCATAGTAAACCGGCGGTCTATACCGGTTTACGAGGCAATTTTTAGAAAACCTAAAGCTGGGATTCACTACAATTTCGTTGATCGGATGTGTTTAATTAACGATGAGGTTAGATACGGCCAAGCCGCATATTGTAATCAGAAACTAGCATGAAATACGAATAGTGAAGTGATAGTTTGGACATATTCTTGAATGGACCACAGAACGCGTCTTTGATCGATTGTCGGCATATTGCTCAGGCGGGTTAGCGGTATGAGTTAGCGCTCGATTTCGCAATTCTAGTTCTTTATGCGTATGGGCTATTACGGACCAATTAAGGAGGATAGTTTATGTATAGATTGTCTACTACCATTTTCGGAGTAGATAGGGTTAGGAATTGCACCCGTGGTGATAACTAAATCAAAAGCTCGCTCGATTAATTTAAGGAAATTATGTGGGAAGTAAACGTAACGATTAACTAATCCAAGTTAGTAGATCGGTGAGAAGAAGTGGACAAATACCAAGTTCTTTTATGTTTATTGTTGGTGCATGACCGCCTATATGTTGCTTCTTAATTAGGTTAGAATCGTTTATAGTTAAAGTTGCATTGTCTCTGTGGGATCGACCTTGACTCGCATTTACTATACTACGATGTACCTAGTATTCTTGCTAGTAATATCGATGTTAGTGACTTACATGCGATCAGATATGAATTAGTTAGAAGAAGAAGATTAGCGAAAAGGTCAGATGATCAAGGTTTCTGATATACCAAACCAGCAAACGGTCTCACGGATATGATATTCGCCCCGATAGAGGTCTTACAATGCCTGCTGACCGGTTACACCATAAGTCCTCTTATTACTAAGCCGGAAATAATCCATAAGTTGTACACTCAGTCAACCCGCATGCACATTTCGGGTTGGGACCGATCCCACGTCCAACGGTGAAAAATCGCCTCACCAAACCCCCTCAAGACTTAAGGCAACCAGGACTCAATCATAGCATGCTAAAGGACAGCAAGAAAAGCGACTAGCGGCTATCCATAGACCTGCATCAATCGAAGTCGCCTTCAAAGTGGATCATCATAGTTAAAATTGTGATTACATTAATTATGCTTTGATTGTACTTAATTATGTCTTGTCAGTATTAGCTTAATCACGATTAGTTTGCTTGCCTATAAATAGAGGCTTATTGTAAATCATAAAGGATCTAAGAATTAATATAAGCAGAGCTACTCTGCCAATTTGTCGACTATTGAACCTGCCTACATAGCTTTCTGAGTCCGATCACTGCACCTTCATAACAACCACCACCTCTAACAGGAATAATCACACATAAATAGCTTGATATCCACATATAATCACTGTTACCGCTACTGTGATATTTTCGAAAATATCAGTTGGTTTCTTTATTGTGAACATCATCAAGATTGACTTATTACGATCATCGAGACAGCTCTCAAATCCATCTCCACGGCATCGCCGGCAAGATCGCCTCCACCATCTTCAAGCTTCAAACCAACAATTTTTTATTTTTGGGTTGTATGGCCTAGAAATCATTGTTTCCAACATCTTTGAGGAAAATTTAGGGGTAAAAGCATTGGTTTTCTGAGATCATTGCATCAATTATCATCAAAATCGTCTCAACATCGAAGAACATATTTGTCGGCGCCTCTATAACTCAAACATGAGCTCTTCAAAATTTCCAGGTTGGTTTACGCATTTGGAAAGCTTGGTTCTTTACATAGTAGAGGGATTGCGTTTGTTGGAGCAATTTGAAGTTAGATCACCTGAGTTTCACTAGATTCTTGGTTTAGCATTTGTTCCGACCGGTACCACACACTTCAACTTACTCTACAAGTCACCTATCAAATCAACATGACTGGCAGGAAAAATATGATACCTGCTACACCGTCAAAAGGGGGCAACCAAGGGACGACGTGTGGCATTAACCCTCCACGTGGTGAGGGAACTCCATGTCAAGGTGAGACTAGCAGGAGGGCGCTATCTACTTGGAGTAATGTCGGATAGGATAATAAGTCCGATATGCGGGCCTATATCTGTTAGGAACATTTTATTATGTTTTGATGATGGCCATACTAGCTATAATAGACGGCCTGAAATAAGATAGAAATCTCTGTATAAGTCTTTACTTAGAGTCTGACATGTTGTATAAGTTGAGTTAGACAAGTATTGTACTAGTTGGTAGGATGGCGAACTAAAACAGAAATCCGGCAGAGTAAAGCCAGCCAAGTACCAGCAGAGAAGC
The DNA here is from genome assembly GCA_026214975.1 of Gentiana macrophylla. Taxonomy (NCBI): domain Eukaryota; kingdom Viridiplantae; phylum Streptophyta; class Magnoliopsida; order Gentianales; family Gentianaceae; genus Gentiana; species Gentiana macrophylla. The sequence goes on from CM047815.1 coordinate 56,172,801, forward strand.
ACGAAGACATATGGTATGACTTATATCCAAGGAAGTCTGTGATGACCTTGGTTAAGTCTAAGTTATAATTAAAGTGATGAAATTCATTATCAAATATGGTGTACACTGATCTCACCCAAATCAAGGATCAGTGAAGGACAAGGAGTCTTGTAAAATCAAAGAAATCAAGAAAGCAGTAAACCGGCAAAGTAAACTATCTATCGGCTGAGTAAAGACAAAGCAGTGAAGGAAGAACTAAACAAATGAAAGTTAGCGGGATCACTTAACCGTTTAAGGAACAAAGCAAGTGAACTATACTTGTTCAGATTATGAAAAATAAGAAAGATACAGAGGATCAAGCATTCAATGCAAAATCAATCAAGAATCAATCAAGGACGGATTTTGTGATAAGTGTTTGAAGAAAATCTGACCACTGAAATCAAGGAGAATATATTTAAGGGGGAATCAAGAATTAAATCAAGGATTATTCCTGGCATTAATAGCCAACGGACGGAAATTCAAATCAAGGATTATCAAGGCTATAAATAGAAGGCATTGACAGACAGGAAAAACAACGATTGAATCTGATAAGAACAAGCATAAACTCTGTCAATTTGAAAAGCCTTCTATCTGAACTTAAAGGAAATATCTAGAGATTAACTTTCAAAGAATCGAATACAAAATTCCTTATCAAGTATTGAGATTGATCAACAGAATCTATGAATCAAATTCACATCTATCAAGCAACAGAATTAGAGCCATCTGAGAAGGAGTTGTGTTTGTGATAGCTGTTGAAGGATTTGTACCCAAGGAGCAGTGTTGGAGACTGAGTCAATGAAGCTTTTGAAGCCAGGGAGTGATAGTCTTGAATATTTTGAAGCTTGTGTAGCCAAGGACAATCTCTCTATTGTATCAGTTAAAACAATAATGAATTCCTCCAATCATCACAAGAGAAGAGTGGATTAAGGGATTACACCACCCTAAACCACTATAAACCTTTGTGTATATTTACTTTCAGCACTTTACTTTACTGCACTTACTTTATTGCATATCCTACTTTGAATTAACTTATTAAGATGGAACATATCCGCTGCCCAAAAGCTTTTATATTGAGAAATTTTTTTGAAACTCCAGTATAGTCATTCACCCCCCTCTTACTATACTTTTACTTTTCTCTGGGACCAACAATTGATATCAGAGCAGTGTTCTATTATCGAACACATGCAGATCGATTTACAGTAACAAGGAGATCACATATTTTTAAAGTAGTTTTCAAATTTATGCTTTCTAAATATATCTCTTATTTGTACTTATGGATTCCTCAAATTTCATGTCTAAGGTACATGTATTCAATGTTAATAATTTTGATGAATATAAAATAAGGATGTTGTCTCATCTTGCAGCAACTCATGAAGAGATGCTGGATGTAATCAATGATGGCCCAATCAAGATCACAACTATGATAGCCACAGGAGCAGATCAAGGAAAGGAAATAGGCAAACTCAAGAAAGATTGGACCAAGGATGACAGAAGAAGAGCAAATCCAGATTTTGTTGCAAAAGACATGATCACGAAGACTACGGGACGATAATATGTTCATAAGGATCAAAGGCGAAAAAGCGACAAAGGAGATGTGGGATAAATTAGCATTGATCAGTGAAGGATCAGAAGCAGTCAAAGAAAACAAACTGTCTATTGAAAAACAGAAATTGGAGAACTTTAAATGAAGACTGGTGAATCCATTGATCAAATGGACAACAGATTTTCATGTTAGGTGTGATGCCCGAAAGACATTTTTGTAATTGTTTTATTTAATAAATGAAATGATGTTATTATTCATATTTATTATTCTCATATTCACCGATGTGACAATAGTATTTACACTACAGAAAACCCTAAAGTATATCGTTTATGTAATCACTTAACTCGGTGTATGGTATATACGGGAGGATTGAGTTAGTGAAGATGTACTTAAAATACAATTAGCCCGTAGTGAAGTTAATCGAGAGTATCGGGTCTCTCCTTTAACGTGCTATTAATGCTTGAGAACACAATAGGTGTGATTGTCTTATCCGGACTTTTGGTTAAGAGAACCTAATGGGGCATTTATATATGATAGATATATCATATAGAAATTTGGACCGATTTGATTAGAGTTCACGATATAATTCCGTAATTGAGAAGTCTTATCGAATCAATAGATGATCATATTTATGGATATATCTTAATCTCGAGGTGATCACAAGCCAACCGCTTGAATCATGATGAAGTTTGACTTGACGGTTAAGGATTACACCGAGTCTGTGGTGCGAATTACCCCATCTTGGCATTATCTTTGGATTGAGTGAGTAGTACGTGTTATCACAGATCACGGAATCCATTCCTTCCATTTATGGAAGTAGATAAACAGATTCCTTTATTTGTTGATCCTAGAAAGCGATCGATCGCATGCGAGTTCATATTACATCGATTAGCTACCGGTGAGTTGTATGAATTAATTGATCACTAGGGGTTAATGGTAAATAAGGATAAGAGGTTCTAAAAGGGTTAACGGTAACTTCCGATTTAGAATGAGCGATCTATGGAGGATTAATCCATATGTAATGATTATATCAATGGACATTTATTATTATTCTCGTGAGGAGATAAATATAATCTTATAATCGGAGGAGTGCGATCCACGGGATTATGGTGGCATATTCTGTGATTGATTCATCGAATATAATTATTCTATAATTATTTATTTGATTTATCGGAGCCGGCGTGATTATTAGTCCATGGTCACGACGTGCTTCCTAATATAGCATAGCTATTCTCGGACGTCGAATCCTAATAATATTAATTTAGTTCTTGTTGGACTTTATTAAAGCGATATGTGAATTAATTGTTTAATTGGACTATTAAATTAGTTGAAATTTAAATAATTAAATATGTGAAAAGAGCATTTTTATAAAGCCTACCAAATGTGTTATAGCGAAAATTAATTATGACTAGGTCATAAATTAAAAGTGGCGCCTCTTCTTATTTTTGGAACAAGAAATTAGTTTTCTTGTGATTAATAAGGCATAATGCATAAAATATTTATTGGATAAATATTTATGGTAAATAATAAAGATAAATATTATTCTAGATTTGTTCTAGAATATTATGGAATTATCTTTTATTAAAGGATTTATTTTGTTTGATAAATAAAAATCCTTGGAAGGCTAAGTTTACTTTCTATATAAAAAGAGTTCTCCTGCCTTGACACACATTAAAATTTCGACTTCTCCCATAGTAGAGAGAAGAAAATATTTTCGGCCAAGGGTGAGTGGAGGAAAAATCTTGGAGATTTTTTTTCCGGGTAGTATATCGGAAGGGTTCGAGTCGAGAATTCCTTCCACCGGGAATTTCTTGGATCACACGATCGGAAGACTGTGGTGCTCTTCACATCTTCACATTCATCCTTTGCGGTTCTTCAACTTGAATTTTGAGATTCAAGAGGTATGATCTACATCCCCCTTGTAGAATAGATCTAGTTGTTTTATTACGTGTATTATATAGATCTAGATCCATAAATCGCTTCCGTTGCGGATGGTATTACTAACATTTCAAGCATCATCGGTGAACTGCAACAACTTGGACACGTATATCTATAGAAGTGTGCCTGAAAATCTTGAGAGGTTGACCTGAAAGATGGAAGATCATCACATCAGTACTTAGAGGAACAATAAATCTTGCAACTACTGACACTTTAACTCTAATGTCTCAATTAAAAGCTCATGAATTTGAGTTGAACGGTGAATACAGTGCACCAGCAGAGGCACACAAGGCCAGTGCACTGGTTGCACCCCAGCAAAGCAAAACGGATGATACAAACAGCACAGAGACACAGGAACTAAAAGAACAGATTGTTTTACTGATTATACGTTTTGACGGGTTTAGCAAGAAGAAGCAATTCAAAGGAGGTTCATCATCAAACAAGAAGTCAAGCTCAAGCAAAGACATGAAGAAAAAGGATGATGAATACAAATGCTTCAACTGCAAGAAGAAGGGTCACTTCAAGGCTGATTGGCCTGAAGAAAAAGTCAAAGATGAGGAAAATAAGAAGTACAAAACAATTGAAAAGAGAAAGAGCAAGAAGGCACTCAAAGCTGAAACCAGCAGTGAAAAGAATGGAGAATAATCTGATAATGATTCTGATGATGATGAATCTAACAGCTCAGACAATGACAAAGCATATTTATGTCTTATGGCTAAGAAAGCTGATGAAACAGATGTAATATCTAGTTCATACTCACCATCAAGTGCATCCACATCGAGACATCGCACAATCTTCTATTCTCCTTTAGATTACAAGAAACCTAATCCAAAATCTCATGAGTAAATTTGAAGAAATTCAATCAAATCATGAAATGCGGAACAAGAATGTGAGAATCTAAGAAAGGAAAATAAAAGATTAAAGAAAGATTTGGATGAATTAAAAGCTAGTAAGGAAGTACACTCAGCGATGAACAAGCGTGAGATGATCACTCATCTAATGTTGATGAGACCGGTGAGAAAATTTCCTTACCAGCTAAAAGCACCACTGCACCACTAAATGCACCAGGTTACAAACCCCCAAAAAGGTTTGGATCCAGATCTGGTCTTGGCTACAACAGTCAGGATGAGAAAAGAAACAATGGACAACACAATTCTGAATCAAGGACCAAAACTGGACCTAAATTCAGGAAAGGACAGACCATAGTTTCTTCTACTCACCCTGTACCAATGAAGTCAACACCCAATGTCAATAGTGTAAATCATCAAACCAGCCAACTAAAGGCAAAGGCTTTACCCTTCAAAAGATGATTGGAATGTTGCACCTCCAAAATACAAGAAAAAACCATTTCATGCTATGCAACATGTGGTTAGGAAAATCCAACCAAGGCATGTTCCTGGAAACAGGAAGCAACATGAAAATAAGTTTTCTCTTGCATATTGGAAAGTGAAAAAGGATACAATTGCACCAAAATGTAGAGAAAAGTATTAGAATACCTTTAGTAGAAATATTAGAAGTTATTCTGCCATGCCTTATACATATGAAGTTGATGACTTCAATTATCCAAGAAGAAAATTCTTTGGGTATACACTTGGAGTAGGAGGCATGACTATAAACAGGTATGGACCCAAATAGTGTTGGGTACCTAAACATACTTAATTTGTTTTGTAGGATGTCTGGTACATAGACATTGGATGTTTCAGACATATGACAGGGAATAAAGGATGGCTGATTGACTTTAAAGCTTTTGATGGACCCAAAGTTACATTTGAAGGCAAAGAAAACCCCAGAAAAATTAAGGGGGAAGTCACAATGTTCAAGAACAACTTGAAGATTAAAAATGTGGCTTATGTTAAAGGATTGAGTTTCAATCTTCTAAGCATTAGTCAATTCTGTGACAAAGGCTACAATGTGCACTTCAACAAAGAAGGATGCAAAGTGATTCACAATCAAACCAACACAGTTGTACTTGTGGGAAAAAGGGAAGACAAGATGTATGTGGTAGATTGGAAATCAGCAAAGGCAGAACCATGTGTGCTTGTTAAAAATAAGCAATCAACCAGCTGGATTTGGCATAGAAGACTGAACCATCTCAACTTCAAGACCATCAACAAATTGTCAAAGAACAAGTTAGTTGAAGGCCTACCAGAGATCACATTCAAGAAGGAAAGTCTTTGTGATGCATGTCAAAAAGGAAAGCAGATCAAAAGCTCTTTCAAGTCAAAGCCTTATCAATCTACAACAAGAATTTCACATCTGTTGCATATGGATCTTTTTGGACCAGTCACAGTATAAGTGGAAAGAAGTACACTCTAGTGGTGGTGGATGACTTTTCCAAACTCACGTGGACCATATTCATGAACAAGAAAAGAGAGACACTCAAAAAGCTACCAGACTTGCAAAGAAGAGAATGGAGTACTACATCAACTATCAGCAGCAGGGACTCCAAAACAAAATGATGTAGCAGAAAGAAGAAACATGACACTCAAAGAAGCAGTCAGAACAATGATTGCAGAAGCATGCTTACCAAAGAGGTTTTGGGCTGAAGCAGCAAATACAACATGCTATACTCAAAATAGATTAATCATCAACAAACATCATGAAAAAACAGCATATGAAATATGGAACGGAAGAAACCTAACATTTCACATTTACATATGTTTGCATCTAAATGTTTTGTTTTGAACAGGAATCAGTTACATACTTTTGATAAAAAAGCTGATGAAGCAATCTTTATGGGATACTCAGACACAAGCAAAGCCTTTAGAGTACTCAACAAAATAACTTTGGTATTTGAAGAGTCAATTCAAGTAGTTTTTTATGAACCAAACACAAATGGTGAAAGTCTACAAGATCTTGAAGAAGATGCGCAAAGACAAGTTTATATGAATACATACCAGCTATTATTCTGGATCACACCTTTGGCAATCAAGAGGATGCACCAATCAACACAACACAAGAGGCACCAACACAAGAACATGAAGTTGATGCACAAGCTAAAGTTGTGGAAGAACCAAATCAAGAGCAACTTCAACCTGACCTAAACTGGTTCAGAGATCATCCTAAAGAACAAGTAATTGGAGAGATTCATACAGGAGTTAGAACCAGAAGACAACTAGAAAGGATGCTAACTTGTTTTCTATCACATGTGGAACCCAAAACTATAGATGATGCAATTCAAGATGCTGATTGGATTACATCCATGCAAGAAGAACTCAATGAATTTGAGAGAAATGAAGTCTGGGAACTTGTTGACAGACTAGACATGGCCAACATCATTGGAAAAAAATGGGTATTCAGAAACAAGATGGGTGAACAAGGAACAGTTGTCAGAAAGAAAGCAAGGATAGTTGCAAAAGGCTACTCTTAAGCAGAAGGAATAGATTATGATGAAACCTTTGCACCAGTAGCAAGATTGGAAGCAATCAGACTCTTTCTAGCTTTTGCAACACATAACGACTTCAAAGTTTATCAAATGGATGTCAAGAGTGCATTTCTGAATGGACTTTTGTAAGAAGAAGTATATGTGGAACAAACCCCTGGTTTCCAACACAAAGGGAAGAAAAATAAAGTGTACAAGCTCAAAAGGGCACTATATGGACTCAAATAGGCACAGAGAGCACTGGTATGTTTTCTTGTCACAATTCTTAATCAACAATGGATTCAACTAAGGGACCATTGACAAGACTCTCTTCAAGCTAGAAGAACGTACAAGAATGCTGTTAGTTCAAATCTATGTTGATGACATCATCTTTGGATCAAAAGATGAGAAGCTATGTGAGAAGTTTGCAAATCTGATGATGAGCAAATTTCAAATGAGTATGATGGGATACTTTCTTGGTTTACAAGTGAAACAAATGAAGGATGGCATCTTCATAAATCAAGCCAAGTATACAAAAGACTTGATACACAAATATGGTATGGATACAAGTGGCACTGTGAGATACACCAATGTGTGTAAGAGTCATTCTTGGGAAAGATAAAACTGGAAAAGATGTTGATCAAAAGTTGTATAGAGGGATCATTGGATCCTTACACTACTTAACTGCAAGAAGGCCTGATATAGCATTTGCAGTAGGAGTTTGTGCAAGATTCCAAGCTCAACCAAAAGAATCTCACTTACTAGGAGCTAAGAGAATCATCAAATATCTGAAGAACACAATTAATGTTGGAATTAGGTATCCAAAAGATGGAGGATTCAAACTAATATCAAATTCAGATTCAGACTATGCTGGATGCAAGATTGATAGAAAAAGCACATATGGAACTTGTCAAATGCTAGGCAAAAGACTAGTATCACGGTTTAGCAAAAAGCAAATCTCTATATCCATATCAATGGTGAAGCGAGAATACATGAGCGGTAGGTTTGTTGTGCACAAGTGTTGTGGATCCGACAACAGCTAAGGGACTATGGAATGGAGGAGAAGACAATCCCAATTATGTGTGACAACACAAATGCAATATCTATTACTAAAAATCCAGTATTTCATTCAAGAACAAAGCATATTTATGTGAGACATCACTTTATTAGAGATCATGTTGAAAAAGGAGATGCTATTCTAAGATACATACCAACTGAAGATCTATTGGCTGATATCTTTATTAAAACACTCAGTCGTGAAAGATTTTACAAGTTGAGAACTGAGTTGGGAATGATTGAAATCGATTAAGTTATAAAGAGCAGCTAACTGGAGTAATCAGCTAAGTAACTTCACCAGCTGACTGAACCTTTTCCATTTTGGGTGCGCTCACTCGGCAGGTAAGGCACTGGTAACCAGCGAAGTTAACTTCACTGATTGTTAGGAACAGTTTTATACAGCAGCATAAAGGAGTCACTACACCGGCCTAATGACCAGCCAAGTTACTTCACCAATAAAACTGTGAAGAATACAGCAAAGTGAAGTGTGAACAAAATCAACTTTACACATATGGAAAATCGAAGAAGGGCTCCAAGGAGAACATGACCGAGATCAAAGTCAAATTAATGGATATTATCTATCAAGGTATTCCTTTTAAATGGTCACAGATTATCTTCAACAGATTGAAGCACCAAATTCAAAAGGAGTGATCTGGGAATTATGGAACCAAGCAAGATTCTACAAAAGAAAGGTGATTTCTGGGAAAGAAAGTCATATGGGATTCCCCTTCAACATCTATTCAATCAAATGAAAGTGAAACCCATCTATGTGCATCCTTTGCACTAGGCCAAAGTGATGTTTACTTATGTTAAGGCCTCCCAGAAACCACAACAATCAATTGGAAGCAAGAGAAGCGGCTGAAAGCGGCAGATCGAGGAATTGGAAGAAGAACCAGATCACAAAAAGCACAAGAAAAACAAGGGAGTCTACCCAGCAATAAGGAGAGTCCCCTTGAAATTAGTGAAGATACAGAAGAGAAACAAGAGGAAGTCACCTATTTGCAAGAAGGTGAGGAAGGGTATTATCTTACCCCATCTGAGAAAGTAGAGATTGATGAAGAGAATGAGACTTCTATGGATGAAGAAGATAAGGAAGTGAAGCAACAGCAGGAAAAAGATCATCTTAAGGGTGATCAAGAACATATGGACTTCTCTGATGCTGACCTGACGATCCAAGAAGTGATTCTCAGGAGCATCAGCAAAGTAGACAAACAGCCGAGTTAGCCAGCTGATCAAACTCACTCTGTTGTACGTGTCAACACACCCAGTATTGATCAAGAGGGAACACAAGCAGAAGCAACTGAGTCTCCAACACAAGGAGAAGAAGGATAGTCCTCACAAGGACTAGAAAATGCAAGTGACTTTCAACAATCTCTCTCTGATCATGAGATTGCTTTGAAAAAGCGAAGAGGATGAACAAGAAAAGGAACTAGAAGAAGAGGAAGAGGAAGAAAAGCAAGCCGATGCATCTGCACTGAGAGGAAGATCCGGATAAATTTTCAATCTGGATATTCAACCCCACGATAGTGGACATGGAGAGGCAATACATAATGAGCAAAATCTCAAAGCGCCTACTAAAGAGTGATAAAACCTCCATGAATCACAAGATTGAGGCCCTCATTAGTCACATCAAAGTTCAAGATGAGGTCATGGAGAGGCAAGGAAATCTACTCGGCAACCTACAACATCTAATCCCCTACCATTTCCACACAAATATTGAGTTTCTAGCTGGCAAAATTGATGGAAATCTCAAACCCTTGGTTGATACTTTGAATGCTCATACACAACAAATTCACCATCTGGATGAGATTATGGTATACTCAGGCCAACAACTCAATACTCTTATCCAAGTGTGCGAGGCAAACAACGAGAATTCTAGAGGAAAGGTTTGGTCTATCCAAGTATCTCGAAGCAACCAACAAAATTGCGGAAGAAAGGTTTGGTACTGCCAAAAAGGGGGAAGGAAGCAGCAAGCCTGAAAGCTCCAGTGGGAAGAAGGACAGCCTAACAGACAAGGGCAAGGGCATCAGGTTTGAAAAAAAGAAGCAGTAGCCCTATTTCCACTGATTGTATGATTTAATGCCTTTGAATATTTGTGAATGCAATATCTTATTGCCCTTGAATGGATGAATAAAATTTATGAGTCTTATTCTATTATTATTATGAAAAAGAATTTGAATACTTATGTTCAGGCTTATGAGGGTTTTGGCATCATCAAAAAGGGGGAAATTGTTAGAAACATTTTATTATATTTTGATGATGGTAATACTAAATTGTAATAATATGGCGCGAAATAAGTTAGAAATCTCTATGTAAGTCTTTACTTAGAGTCTGACATGTTGTATAAGTTGAGTCAGACAAGTATTGTACTAGTTGGTAGGATGGAGAAGTAAAACAGAAATCCGGCAGAGTAAAGTCAGCCAAGTACCAGCAGAGAAGCATGAAGACATATGGTATGACTTATGAGTGCTGTTATTGGCACCATGGTCACTTTACCGTTGGCACCCCATCAAATCATAAAACAACAATCTAAAATGGCACCACATCAATTTTTTTTGCACAACTTTAATCAACTTGAACACCACATCTCTAACATAACATATCATTAAATCCAAAGCTATTTTACTTTTACCAATCCTTATTACCTAAACCAAAAACAAAACAAAACAAAAAAAACAGATATTTGTGCCCGAAACCGTCCAACCTTGCCGTCGCCGTCTTCTTCTTAAGTCCTCCGAGCCCTCTTCCTCCCACTCAACCAAAAACTCATAACCTTATTTAGTTTCTTATGTTTTTAGTTGTAATAGGTGTTTGATGGTAAAAAAATAAAAATTAAGAAGACACTCAGGACTGCTGATTTTAAGGGAATTTTCCCATCCCTTTCAAAATGAATAATAATTTATCCTCGAAGCGTGGGGAACGTGTACGTGATTTGGGAGTTAAATCCTGTTGCGGGAATAAGAGTATATATGGGTTGGTCGGTTGGAGCTTGGGGTGGCTGCCATGGAAGTTGGGGTGGCTATTGCAAGCGGAGGAAAAAGAATGGTTGGAAAAAGAAAAAAAAAAGATGAGAAGCCAAAACAATCGATCTGAGATTGAGGGTTTGTTGGTGCACTAACAAAGCTATCTTGAGGCGGAAGTGGTGAAGAGGAGGGATAAATGTGAAGGTGAGGTGGGGATGAAGATGAAGAGAAATGAGGACGAAGATGGGTTGAAGAAGATGAATATGATTTTTTTTTGTTTGGAGTGGATATAGTTAAAAAATTTGGTGTAGTTGTAGATATGACCATTAAAAGTGGGGTACCAATAACGTGTGTTAATATCATAATGAAAAGTGTGGTGGCCAAGTAGAATTTAAGGAGGTGGTGTGGTGCTATCTAATTAGTGGTGTCAAAGTTAATTAGATGGGGTGCCATTAACAATCTCCATGACTTATATCCAGGGAAGTCTATGATGACATTGGTTAAGTCTATGTTATAATTCAAGTGATGAAATTCATTGTCAAATATGGTGTACACTAATATCACCCAAATCAAGGATCAGTGAATGACAATGAGTCTTGTAAAATCAAAGAAATCAAGAAATCAGTAAACCGGCAAAATAAACTATCTATCGGCTGAATAAAGACAAAGCAGTGAAGGAAGAACTAAACAGCCGAGTCCGCCGGATCACTTAACCGTTTAAGGAACAGCCAAGTGAACTATGCTTGTTCAGATTATGAAAAATAAGAAAGATACAGAGGATCAAGCATTCAATGTATAATCAATCAAGAATCAATCAAGGACGGATTTTGTGATAAACGTTTGAAGAAAATCTGATCACTGAAATCAAGGAGAATATAATTAAGGGGGAATCAAGAATTAAATCTAGGATTATTCCCCACATTAAATAGCCAACGGACGGAAATTGAAATCAAGGATTATCAAGGCTATGAATAGAAGGCATTGACAGACAGGAAAAAACAACGATTGAATCTGATAAGAAACAAGCAGAAACTCTGTCAATTTGAAAAGCCTTCTATCTAAACTTAAAGGATATATCTAGAGATCAACTCAGCAATCAGAACTCAAAATTCCACATTAGGTACTAAGATTGATCAATAGAATCTATGAATCAAATTCACATCTGTCAAGAAACTGAATTAGAGCCATCTGAGAAGGAGTTGTGTTTGTGATAGCTGCTGAAGGATTTGTTCTCAATGAGCAGTGTTGTAGATTGAGTCACTAAAGCTTCTGAAGCCAGGGAGTGAAAGTCTTGAAGATTGTGAAGCTTGTGTAGCCAAGGACAATCTATCTATTGTATCAGTGAAAACAATAGTGAATTCCTCCAATCATCACAGGAGAAGAGTGGATTAAAGGATTACACCACCCTGAACCAATATAAACCTTTGTGTCTATTTACTTTCAGCACTTTACTTTACTGCACTTACTTTATTGCATATTATATCTGTGATTGCGTATCCTACTTTGAATTAACATATTAAGAAGGAATTTATCCGCTGCCCAAAAGCTTTTATATTGTGAAAAGTTTTTGAAACAACAGTATAGTCATTCACCCCCCCCCCCCCCTCTGATTATACTTTTACTATTCTCTAGGACCAACAATATCAATGAGCGGGTCCGGGCTCATGAAATACAAGAAGCGACTATCAGACAAAGTCGTGGAAAGATGGACATAGGGGCCCATCAATGAGATTTAAAGCAAGTGGCGACCACAAATGTGGCAACGGGCCCGCAACAAAGTCCTTATGCTATAGCATTGAAAGTCCACATGGAATACATGGAAGAAATATGGAAATACAACCTGCAACTCATAGCCGAGGGACTACCCCCTCAACCGGTTAGTAAGTTCGTGCCACCAATTCAGGAACCAATAGAGATACACGAGCCAACGGTGCCACAAAGGACCACTTGTACCCATCATCATGAGGGAGAAAAGGGTAGCCACTCTACCTCGCTTCCCAACCAAGACAGGAGGCCAATTCACAAATGCTTGGGGCCCGCGGACAACATTCGTGGTGCAGCCTCAGACCAAGATGTAGAGCGGCCGATCAACTCTCGATAGGTCCGAGTCCGGCGGGAAGGACGGAGAGTGTCGCAACAGGAACAAAGTGTTACTCGACTCCCCATGGCCCCGGAATTCGCATATGAGTTAGGGCTAATGAAAGAACAGATAGAAGATTTACATAGGGGGTAAGACAGTAAAGGAATCTAAGCCCACCTGGGGCACAAGCGTCTTACATCCGGACATCCTTGCAGCGGCTTCAAAGGGAGGTACAAATTACCCAAAACTCACTAATTATCATGGTACCACAGACCCTTTGGATTGGCTCTCAGCTTTTCAGAGCAGAATCATCTAGTGAACGCCAAGTGAGGACACATGGTGCATCGTCTTCATGGGTGCCATGCAAGATAGAGTGGCCTTATGGGTCCGCAGCCTGCCCCCCGCCTCGATTCTATCTTGGGATGATCATGTGAATAAGTTTACAGCAGAATTCAAATCATTGGGTGGACCCAGAAAGACACATATTGACCTTCACAAGGTCAGAAAGAGTGAAAATGAGTCAACCCGCAGCTATTACGAGGGATTTTATAAAGTGTATGAGTTGAAAAGAGACCTTGCAGTTAACGTGGTGATGATTAGCTTCGAGACGGGGCTAAGTTCAGGCTACCTGAAATCTTATTTCTCCCTTAATCTGCCGGCCAACCTTCAGTAAATGTTGAGTTTGACAAGAAAGTACGTCACAATGGTGGGGAATGATGAGTCCTCGTCATCTTATAAGGGAAAACAACGGGATGAGCGTAGTCCGCCCAGGGATAGCCATAGGAGCAAAGATCGGGACATTAAAGAGCCCAAAAAGATCAAGGAGGAGAACTAGACTCCCCCTCGGAGTTTCATAGACCAGATGATGAATAAGGTAAGAGATGAGCTTCCTGATCCTTACCTGATGAATCCGGACAAACGCCGTGACCATTCCAAGTATTGTGCCTTTCACGGGGACAAGGGTCATACCACTGAGGAATGCATACAACTAAAAAGATAAATTGAGAAGTTGTTGACATGTGGCCGACATGATCTCTACAAAAGAGATGGTGGGGTGCGAATCGAAATGATCAACAAGCCCGCCAGTATGATAGGGAGATCCGAACAATCATAGAGGTTCCTCCCAGCAACAATCATATCAAGCATAGAATCAGCTCTATTAACAAACATGTCGGGAAGCCAGTCATCCTGTGCGGGAACGAGCAGCAGCTCGCCTTTACCCGTAGCGAGCTGGTAACCGTGACTAATATGGATGATATGAATTCGGAACCTATGTTATTTCATGATGGACCCGAGACTCGGCGGCAACGCCAAATGAGGCTCGAGTCAATGAACAATTTGGTCAACATAGTTTTTGAAGAACCTACGACCAAGCATGGGCAAGATTTTGAAGTTATCAAGTCCGTCATATATGCTAACGGACTTTCGGAATGATTATTCAAGTACTATATGTTACTACTATATTTTAAGCAACTTAGTAAAATATTATTTACCTAAAACCCCTATCAAAATGGCGCCAATAATGCGTACAAGAAGTCCTCTTGGAAAATTTCTACATTCAATGAATCCAAGATGTAAAAATCAAGAAGACTTCCTTGAAAAGACCAAAAGACTTGCCTTGAATCTTCCAAGAGACTCCATGAAGCCTGTGGACCGAAAATTTCCTTTTGATTTCTAGTTTGGATTGTGTTATTTCTACTCCAATAAATAGGCATATCTTGTACTTGTAATGGACAACTCTCATTTTGATATATAAAATATTTTCTTCACTTTTAAAGTGTTGTGTGAATTCTCTGGATAGAGTTTTCAAACCGGATTATCAAAGGCCCGAGCAACCCTTTTGGGTATCCAATATACCAAGGTGCCTAGAGACAGATTTCAAGGTGTCAAGGTGAAATTCCAAGGTGCCTTCTCACTAGTTGAGATTGTGTCGAGGAGCTCTCTATTCCAAGGTTCCTCCTCACAAGTTGAGGTTTTGTCAAGGAGACTCTCCAAAAAAAATTCCAAATACCTTAATCCTAGATCCGACAACCCCGATTCTTATCAATTGGTATCAGAGAACAAGGCGGATTAAAGGTTGTGGTTGTGGTTCTCAAAAGAAAAAAAAAACCTTTGACAAAAAAATGGCTAGAAATAATGAAGATGTGGAAAGGATCAATGAGAAGATTCAACGTAAATTTGACCGCAGGTGGCAAGAGTTTCATGCGAGTTGGAATAAGGACATTGAATTAATTTAGGCAAATTTTTGGGCGGATGAAGCGAAATGGAGGGCTGAACGGAAGAAAGCACAAGAGTTGGCTGAAGAGAAAATCGAAGAAGTTGTTAGTCCTCGTTATGAGGAGTTTAAAAATGATGAAATTGAGAGTGTGGTGAAGGTGAATGAACTTGAATTTGAGGAAGAGAAAATAGAGGTTTTACGAGATGACTATTGTTGAAGAAAATTTAATTCTCGAGGCCTGAGTATGCAATTGCAATACGGAATTGTTGAGATTGAAAATACACAAACTCCTAAAATTATGGATAATAAAGAAGAAATATTGGAGGAATTTCTTGAGACGAAAGAATGCAAGGAGTTTCTTTTGGGTGAGGCAAAAAAAGATGTTATGGCCCTCAATTCTTGTTGCAGTTTTATTAACTCTTCTTTGCAGGTACGTGATAAGGAAATTACCGGGCTGTTGGGTTCACCAAATGCAGCCCTTATTTTGCCTTGGGGTGATCTATTTCTGGCTGGTAATGGTGGAAAACTGGTGCACACTTTTGTTGATCCTTTTGTGGCATATAAGGTTGTTTGCTCCCAATTATATTGCTATGTTGCTGCCACTCCAAGGTTCATTGATATATATATATTCAACCAAGAGACTTTTCATATGTTCCATTGACGAAGCATGGAACACGTTATCAACGTGTATTTCATTTAAAATTGTCATGATATTTGATCCCGGTATATCCTTGATAATTTTTACAAGTTGTTCGAAATTGGTGAATGATTCTACAGAATACGACAAACCACATGATCTGAGGATAGATCCTTTGCAACCGGGAGGGTCTGATATGAATTCGTAACCCATGTTATTTCACGATGGACCCGAGACTCGGCGCCAATGCCAAATGAGGCTCGAGTCAATGAACAATTTGGTCAACATAGTTTTTGAAGAACCTACGACCAAGCCTGGGCAAGATTTTGAAGTTATCAAGTCCGTCATATATGCTAACGGACTTTCGGAATGATTATTCAAGTACTATATGTTACTACTATATTTTAAGCAACTTAGTAAAATATTATTTACCTAAAACCCCTATCAAAATGGCGCCAATAATGGGTACAAGAAGTCCTCTTGGAAAATTTCTACATTCAATGAATCCAAGATGTCAAAATCAAGAAGACTTCCTTGAAAAGACCAAAAGACTTGCCTTGAATCTTCCAAGAGACTGCTTGAAGCATGTGGACCGAAAATTGCCTTTTGATTTCTACTTTGGATTGTGTTATTTCTACTCCTATAAATAGGTATATCTTGTACTTGTAATGGACAACTCTCATTTTGATATATAAAATATTTTCTTCACTTTTAATGTGTTGTGTGAATTCTCTGGATAGAGTTTTCAAAACTGGATTATCAAGGGCCCAAGCAACCCTGTGGGTATCCAATATACCAAGGTGCTGCAGAGGCAGGCTTACAGGTGTCAGGTGAAATTCAAGGTGCCTTCTCACTAGTTGAGATTGTGTCGAGGAGCTCTCTATTCCAAGGTGCCTCCTCACAAGTTGAGGTTGTGTCAAGGAGACTCTCCAAAAAAATTCCAAATACCTTAATCCTTGATCCGACAACCCCGATTCTTATCAGTGGAGGATTCATGTCTAAGAATTTCAGTGGTACCCACCGATTTTGTGTTAACAAGGTAATGATCAACATTGGGGCCTGCCGAGATATCTTATACTACAATTGCTTCAAGGAGCTCAAATTCAGCAACTCCAGTCTGAGGCCGCATAATGGAACCCTTGAAGGTTTTACAAATCACAGGATACAGGTCAAGAAGGCCATTTATCTGGGTAATTATGCTGTAGGGACTCCCTATTACACTCAACCTTTGGATTTGTGACACGTGTACAAACAAACAAAACATTTTTGTCTTTTTCTACACATGGCAGTCATCCGTGGGTCCATTCTAATAGGGACTATTTATTTAAGAATTTTCACATTGATCTAGATGTGCAAATGGGAGAACATTTCTTGTGGTAGATCTCCAATCAGACTATAACATGATTTTAGAAGCACTAGCATTGAGGCAGTTTCAGATGGTTGTTTCTATCCCGCATCAGCTGGCTAAGTTTTATGTGGGGGACAGAATTGGGGTGTCAATCAGTGAGCCCACAACGATCCACACCTTCATTCAGGATTTGAGAACAGATAGTAAGAGGGCCCGCATCGAGCAGCCAGATACTGCAGCGAGCATGAGCATGTTAAGGATGGTAAAGGAGCTCAACCTTTCTAAAGTTGAGTGTAAGACCTTACAGGTCAGAGATGAGCTGGACTTCACCACTGATGGTGAGCTGGTCGAGGTAGTGATGAACGATGCCTACCCTGACCAAAATTCAAAATTGGGGCTCACCTACCCACAGCAAAAAAAGAAGCTTTGATCGCCTAGCTAAAGGTAAACATTGACGCCTTTGCTTGGGTAGTAATAGATGTGAGGGGTGTTGAGCCCGAGGTCGCATTACAACATTTGAATGTCGACCATACCTTCAAGCCGATACAACAGTGGGCTCAACAGTTTACTTTTGAAAATGAGGCTGCAGTAAAGGTAAAGGTCGAGAAGCTTCTTCAAGCGTGGAAAATCAAAGAGTTGGCCTATCCTACTTGGTTAGCAAACGTGGTGATGGTGATGAAGCACAATGTCAAGTGGAGAATGTGCATGGATTTCACGGACATCAATAAGGCTTGCCCGAAAGATCCTTACCAGCTTCCAAGGATCGATCGGCTGGTCGACTCCATTGCCGGGTTTGACACTCTTAGCTTCTTGGATGCTTGCTCCGGGTATCATCAGGTTAGGATGGCTGAGTCCGAGAAAGAGGAATAGGCCTCCAGAGCTGCTGGGGGTCTATACTATTACGAGATGATGCCCTTCGGGCTGAAGAACATGGGTTTGACCTATCAGCGGATTGTCAACAAAGTTTTCAGCTTGCAAATCGGAAAAAAAATATGGAAGCTTATACAGACGACATGGTCGTGAAATCTCCAAGTGGCGGTCACACCGCCGACCTCAAAGAAACCTTCAAGAACATTCAAAGGCACTCAATGAAGCTCAACCCGGCCAAATGTACGTTTGGTGTCGGTGCGGGCAAGTTTCTGGGGTTCATGGTAAGTCATCGCGGGATCGAAGCAAATCGTGCGAAAATTCAGTTACTACTCAACATGTAGGAACCGACCACAGTCAAGGAGGTTCAGAGGCTTAATGGAAGAATCATTTCCTTGGGCCGGTTCATATCAAAGTCAGTTGAGAAATGTCTCCCTTTCTTTAAAATCCTCAAGGGCGACTAGACGTTTACATGGGATGAAGAGTGCTCCAAGGCCTTTCAGGCTCTCAAAGAATATCTAGGGAAGACAGCTCTTCTAGTTAGTCCCGCTGAGAGGGACGTTTTGTTTTGTAATTGGCGGTCTCAGATCAGGATGTAGCCTCCATGCTTGTAAAAGAGGCAGGACCCCTTCAAATCCCGTGTATTATGTAAACAAGGGTCTCAGTACGGTAGAGAGTCGTTATTTTAACATGGAAAAATTAGCCTACTCGCTTGTCATTGCTACCCGCAAACTCAGTGGCTATTTTACTTCTCATACAATCATTGTCTTAACGGATAGCCCCATGCGTCAGGTATTACACAAACCTGACCTTTCAGGTCGCCTACTTCGATGGGCCATTGAGATTACTGATTTCGATATTCGACATCAACCGAGGAAAGAAATCAAGGCTCAGGCCTTAGCAGATTTTATTGTTGAGACGAGTTTCATATCAGAGCAGTCGGGTTCGCCCATGCAAACCGATCCCGCGCCGGCTTAAAAAAACAAGAAAATTGTTGGCAATTATATGTGGACGGAGCATCTAATCAAAATGGATACGGGGCCGGCATTATCTTATTCGAGCTAGGTACAACAGAGGAAATAGAAAAGGCCCTACGGTTCGAGCTCCCAGCAACAAACAATCAAGCCGAGTACGAGGCTGTGATCGCCGGGCTTGACCTCTTAAGAGAAATGAGGGTAAAAAATGTTGAAGTCTACTATGATTCTCAACTCATCATTGAAAAAATATCAGGGGGGCACGAAACACGATGCGGCATCCTGGAAAAGTATCATGAGATTGTCCAACGAATGAGAAGCGACTCCAACTACTGTGAATTCATTAGAATCGGCAGGGAGAACAATGAGCAGGCAGAATATCTCTCCAGACTATCTTTAGAGGAGGAAATTTTTTATCCCTAAATCATGGTGGAATATCTATCAGTTCCTACCATGGAGAAAGCTGAAATCATGAACATCGATGCACCAGCATTGGTTCCATGTTGGATAGACGAGATCCAAGCATACATTGAATCGGGCACCTTGCCCGCGGATCGGATAAGGCATGTGCACTCGTAAGAAGAAGCGTGAGATACATCGTAGGCGGTGGGACACTTTACAAAAGATCTATTTCTAAACCTTTGCTCGGTTTGTGTCCGCAAAGAAGAATTTGATAAAATCTTGGCGAGCTCCATCGGGGTGTGTGTAGGGGCCACCCCGCGACTCTTTAGCACGTAAATTTGTAACCGCAAACTCACGGCCATCCATCATATGCGATTACGTAAAACATGTCGAGAGAATGTCCGAATATCGATACACGCGGACATACCAAGGTCGCCTTGATAGAACATAGCATTTTGTTTTTACATGGCCTTTTGACATGTGAGGACTTGATCTAATCACCCATTCCCAACGGAAAGGGTAGCCGCAAGTATGTTATCGTGGCGATTGATTACTTCATGAAGTGGATTGAAGCTAAACTATGGCGAGTACAGGAGCAAAGAATGCGGTCTACTTCTTGCACGATCAGATATGGTCGCGATTTGAGATTTCGCGAGCAGTGGTATCGGACCACGAACCACAATTCCGGGATGAGTTTTCAGCTTTTTGCAGAGAGAACAACGTGAAACATTGGCAATCATCCGTAGCCTACCTGCAGGGAAATGGTCAAGTCGAGGCCGGCAACAAGCAAATTATTAAGATGTTGAAGAAAAGTATAGGTGAAAAGGTAGGCGGATGGGTCGATGAGCTACCCACCATACTTTGGGCTCTCCACACCACAATTAAAACACCCACGGGAGAAACTCCTTTCCCCTTGACCTATGGATTAGAGGCCATGACTCCAATTGAAATGGCGAGTCGCCAAATACAATCCGTCGGATAATCTGGTCAATAGACAAATCGAGCTTGATTTAGCTGAAGAAAGTAGGATACAAGCAGATCACGAAACGACATCACGATAAACGAATTCGAGATCACTCATTCAAGGTCGGAGATTTCGTTCTACGGAATAGGAAAGCCGCCGGTCTTTTGCCCAACAAGGGCAAGCTAACTGTGAATTGGGAAGGTCCATCTCAGATCGCAAGAGAGGTTAAGAGGGGGAATTATATTCTCAAAGATCAAAATGGCATCGAGCTTAATCGGCCATGGCACGCGGACAATCTCAAAAGATACATGTAACAATCGGCTAGGGTTATGGCGCCATTTATCTCGTGCTTCACGTGAATGGACTCGCTTTATGTATGGGTTATGGCTATCCTCTTGTTTACGACTTGAGTGTTTAGGCTTTCTTATCGTATAAATTTTCAACTCACCGAGCACGGTGATCCCACTGATGCGCAAGTGTAATTTTCAACAACGTTCTCATATGACCAAGCTCACACTTTATTAAGAATGGGGACCGTGCCTTTGAGAAATTTCAATTTATGAGTCGGGCAATAATTTTCGATAGGCCCGCAAACTTACGATTCTAAGCCTTATCAAAACAAGAGGGCCACATACTCCCTAAAGACGGACTCGAAAGATGCAACATTTTTTAGCTTTCCGAGCAAATCAAAAAAAGCGGATTAAGCATACAGCTAAGCGTAGTCACCCAACACTTAGAACAATTTGAGCAAAATAAAGCATACATACAAGATAAACAGCGGTTACGATGCCATGCCGGCAAAGGAAACGTTAAATTAAGAAAACACTAAGTTTATTACAAATAACAGTTTGAAGTAACAAAAACGAAAATGAATCACAACTATCTTAAAGCAAGTTCAGGGTTGAGCAGAGGGATCAGTTACAGTTGGCGGAGTCAAGGTCTGCTCCAACAGATTTTCATACATCTCCGTATCTGCAGTTGTGGCAGGTTCGATCTCTAAGACAGGCTCATCTTCCCGAGCAGCTTCTTCAATCATATCTCGTAAGTTCATGGCAGCCTGGGGTGGCGGATTCCACTCTCCCAATCCTTTGGCTCTCTGTTCATCATTGAACCCTTTCCCTTCGTCATCGGAGAAGGGTAACTCAGAGCGCAAAGCACGAAGTTTCGAAGCATACGGATCAGTTGTAAGCAAATCTTAAAATACTTCTTGGCCCGGGGCTGCCTCCTTCTGGGTCAGCCTAACGCATCGAGAGATGTGATAGAATCCACGATCAAAGGATAGAAGACTTTCGTCGCTGATGTCTTTCTTGTAATCATCGGAGGCTTTGAACTCCGCAACAGCTTGTAGTCGAGCGGCTTCCAACTTTGCCGCCTCACCGGCTTTAAAATTGTCAAGCTCCTTCTTCATCGCATCACTTTTCTTCACCTCCTCGCCCCATAAATGCTTGGCTTCATTGACTCGAGTCTGAAGCTCCGCGGACATCTTCTTTGCCTCGGCCTCATCCTGCTCGTGAAGAGTTCGAAGCTTTGTCATCTCAAGCTCCATAGTGGCCCTCTCATCAGCGGACTTTTTCACTAACTCGGTCAAGCGACTATTTGTGGTCCCTAGCTCCATAATAGCATTATCCAGATCCACCTCTAGTTTCTTCACTTGGAAAACGGCCTTGGTCTTCTCATGAGTTTCCTCTGAATGGATTCGATCCGCTTGCTTGATGATAGTCGCCAGCTGAGACCAAGACAAATCAAAATCTAATGCATAGATATAAAAATATAAGAAAAAATACAAGACAAATGTCAAAAAGACTTACCACACTGATAGCCTCTTCGGCGATCCCAGGCAAATCTTCCATCAACTCCACAAGGCCGGAACGGGCATCAACCTAATCAGCCTTACAGACACGGTACAGAATCCCTTTCCAATTTCTTGCTCACCTCGTCAGGATGAGCTAGCGGGCATGTTCCTAAGTCGGGGAACAGCTACGATGGCGTTGCCAAGAATAATAGCACTGGATTTGCTAGTCGGCCTCCGGAATTTCGGACTTGTCCACATAGACATAGCCTCTGTTCGATGAGTCTGAACATCGGCTATAGCAGATTGTTGGGGAGAGTAGAGGTGGTCACTTCCTTTCCTTTGCCTCTGCTACCAACAATGTCATTTTGATCTCGAGCAGTGGGCTCAGCAGAGCCGCTTGCACCCCGGAGGGCAGGAATTGTGGTTTGATCAAATTCAGGGACAACGGACTTTGAGGTTTGGCCTTCTTTGGTCTTATCTTTCTTCAAAGTCGGAGGATCCTTAGCCTTATCAGCTCTCTCAGGGCTATCCAAGTGAATAGTCTCGCGGTCAGCTGTGGCCTCCACATTTTTCTTTGCCAATCCACCGTCGGCAACATCTCGGCCCACTTCTCCGCAGAGGAGGGGCCTATCACTATCTCTTTCTGAGGGACCTGGGGAGCCGCTCTGTGTTTGTGGTCATGAGCCCGCTTCCCCGGACTCAGTGTCTTCATCAATCATGGGCAGAGCGACCTTCTTGATCGCCTTCAGCTCTTTTTCCCTGGCCGCCGCAACAGCTCTTTTCCTGACAATAGCATCGTTCTTTTGCTTGGTTGGGTTAATCATGGCTGCAAGAGTTTAGATTGGTTAAACCGCAAGAATAAATGAAAGCAAAACAAAGTAAAATTAATAATAGTAATAATAACGAGTTAAAGAGATCAGGAAGATTTTACTCATGAGTCTATGTCGGGATCGCCGCCTTAAACTTCACATTCAGAAGGAAGACATCTCCCTATTTGGCAATCCCCAATCCAAGCGGTATCATAGTCAACCGGGCGGATTTCGACTAGGGGAACCCTTATATCCGTCCCGGCTATCCCAGTAGCCCAACAACGTCTATCCCAGCAGCCCAACAATATGTCTCTTTGACTTCAAGAAGAACCGGCTAGTTAAACGTCCTTTTTTGAGTACCGGACTTTGCATCAAAACCCAGGAGATTGTGGATTTCCTTAACAAACTTAGACTCATTATCATCAGGTTTCGGAATCTTCAGATCCTCAGTTTTCTTGGTTGTGTTTGCCGCGAAGTGCGGAAAGGGAAACCCACCGATGACTTAACCCGCATACACCATTCATTCCAGGAGTTCACCTTATCGGGTAGGTCGAAAAGCATATGACAGTCTCCTTTTCGAGCTGAAAGTTGTCCATCATCCCTACACCTTGAAAAGAATTAAAAACTCAGTAGCACCGGCATGGATGGCTCTCTACCCAGCAGCCTACAGATCACTATAAAGTCCATAACAACTCTCACAACCTCTAATGTGAGGTCGCACAGCAGGGCATGATACTCAAGCATGAATTCTACAAAAAAATGAATCAAATGGGGGTCAGAGACCGTCACAAAGTGGTCATAATACAGCCACAGAAAATCCTTAGGGTCACACCCGTAAATCTGGGTCCTATTCCAATCCGTTTCTTTCTTAAATCGGACAAATTTGTAGTGTGGAGATATGTCATAAGCGGCGAGAGGGGGGTATAGTCCTCATTATCCTTAAATTTCCTCCATTGGTTTTCCACCTCTTTGTCAAAGGCCTTCTATTCGGCAAGTTTGCGAATAGCAGCCAGTGAGTGAACCTTCGGAGGAGTTTTTTATTTCTCCTTCTCTTTAGCAGCGACTACAGCTTTCTTATCGGTGGCTCTACCACTGTTACTTACCCTAACCCGTTGAGCGGGCTGACCCGAGTTCGACAAATCCTCGATGCCTTCACCTCCTGAACCATAGCCATATGCCACAACATCGCTATCGGTACGGGACTCTGACGACATCCTGAAAACCACAAGGGCGGGGTGGATTAATAATCGCCTAAATTCAGAAGTCGGGCCAAGATGAATGAGCTTGTTCGATCTCGACACCTCGCCCCTCCGCTCTATCAGAACTAAACACTAAAAAATATTGGGAGGCATGCGGAATGAATCTGGGGAAACAAGGCAAAAACAAGGATAAACGCTTAAAGGGAAATCTCAACTTTTACAGAAATACGTAAGAAATCACATCTAGATAGGTTTTGAAGTGGCAGATATGCATGTTATAGCAGAGGAAAAAGTATTCTAGCAACGATAGATGAGAAAGATGTGAAAGTTACCTGAAAATATGAGAAAGGTCTGGGCTTTTGCTTTGAATATCGACCGAAAACTGCAAAAAACCGCCGGAATCTCTTAGAACCAGCCGGAGACCTCAACGAAATGGCTATTATCTTCTTACTCTCACCGGAAAAGCCTTTAAACGCATGGAAGTTTCCTAACTCTGCCGGAGTTACTTGCTAGAGAATGAGCGATTTGTTGCAAAAGTGAATAAATTAGTGCGGAGGCCTCCTTATATAGGCATGGATCAGGCAGGAAAATGAACCGTCGTATCCGAAAGTTCAAAATTCAAACGCAATTTTGAAATGCACAGTTATCGAAGCGTCTCCAACCAATCAGAAACCGTTGCCTATCATGTCAACCATCACATCCGTTACGAGTTCGAGGTTCCGCCTCGTATAACTCCCGCAATGAACTTAGCCGATCACGGCTCCAAGCCTGTCTGCTTAATAGCACATCATTCAAGTCGGTCCACTTCATAGAGCAGCACTTTGCAACGAGTCAATTTATGCCATAAAAGTTTCCAAAGCATGTCCGCTCTATAGCGCAGCACCTCGCGGCAAGTCGCTTATACCATAGACTTGGATTTAAGCCCAATGATAGAAAAATTGGCAGCAAACTCCTCTTACGGAAACTACCGGGCTGCAGTATCCTAAGTCACCGATATTTCTACTCTCTGCCTCACTTCTCTTGCAAACAGATAAGGCACTGAGTAGGGGTCCATTGATATTCCAAACCCGCAAACGGTCTCACGGATCTGATATTCACCCCGAATAGAGGTCTTACAACGCCTTCTGACCGGCTACACCATCAGTCCACTTATTACTTAGCCGGAAATAAGCCATCAGCTGTACACTCAGTCAACCGGCAGGCACATTTCAGGCTGGGACCGATCCCGCATCCAACCGGGTTGAAATCCGCCTCACCAAACCCCCTCAAGACTCAAGGCAACCAGGACTCAATCATAGCACGCTAAAGGCAAGCTCGACAAGCGACTAGCGGCTATCGATAGACCCACATCAATCGAAGTCGCCTTCAGAGTTGATCATCATAGTTAAAATTGTGATTACATTAATTATGCTTGATTGTACTTAATTATGTCATGTCGATATTAGCTTAATCATGATTAGTCCGCTGCCTATAAATAGAGGCATCTTGTAAATCATAAAGGATCTGAGAATTAATATAAGCAGAGTTACTCTGCCAATTTTTCGACTATTGAACCCGCCTTCATAGCTTTCTGAGTCCGACCACCACACCTTCATAACAACCACCACCTCTAACCGGAATAATCACACCTAAATAGCTAGATATCCACATATAAACACCGTTACCGCTACCATGATATTTCCGACAATATCAGTTTCCAAGTCTTACTGCACAACAACTAAAAAATCTCATGGCTCTACTGAGTTCTGATTCTACTATGCATGCAGTGGACCAGATTCATGATAGTTTATCATCTGTTTAAGAATTAGGTGATCATGGTTTGGTAAAACTTATGCAATGGATCTTGGACTCTTTGCCCCAAATCACATTGTATATTCTTTAGAGCAATTAAGTAATCCAAAACTTGTGGTTAACATGAAAATAGGGTCACCTATAGCAATAGTGTTGTTGTAACCCATATGGGACAATTGAGGATTAATCCTCAGCTGGCCTTACATAAAGTGTTATATATCGCTGGTTTTAAGTATAATTTGATGTCTTTATTAGTCTTGATTAACTATTCTTCTTGTGCAGCCGTGTTCACTGCTAACAAGTGTCTTTTGAAGGACATCAAGAAGAATATGATTCATTCAGTTGAGCTGCACATAGGGCTTTATATTTTGCCACAGCAGCCTGTGAAGAAAGTTGTTAAAACTATTTGCAATTCTGTACAAAATAATGCTCATTCTAATAAAATAGATGATGAACTATTGTGGCATTATAGGTTAGGGAATCTACCTAATAAAATATTACAAGTGATTAGCTCTAGATCATCTAATGTAAAATACTAAGAACATGACTTGTAAAAACGGCATTCACAATAGTGGTAAGTACCATAGTATGTTTGAACACTGTCGTGAATGCCGTTTTTTATCTTGTTCCCATTGATATTTTAGGCCTTTTGAGGGACTCTACTATGAATGGTCAGCAATATTTTTTTGACTGTGGCTAATGATTTTTCTATATTTACGTGGGTATATCTTATGATACAGAAGTCTGAAGCTTCTGAATTGGTTAAATCCTTTGTTAAATTTGTTTCTACTCAGTTTAACAAAATAATTAAAGTGATTAGATCTGATAATGAAGATGAATTCCAGGTGACATCTTTTTATGAGCAGCATGACAATATTCATCAAACCAAATGTGTCAGCACACCTGAGTAAAATGGTACTGTAGAAAGGAAGCATCAGCATCTGCTGAATGTAGCATGGGTTTGAGGTTTCAGAGAAACCTACCAATTGAATATGGAGGTTTTTGTTTGTTGCATGGTGTAAAAGTGATTAATGCAATACCCACACCACTACTGAAAGAAAGAACACCTTATGAGGTGTTATATGGCACCAAACCAGACTATTTTGTGTTTAAAGTCTTTGGTTGCTTAGATTTCTCTTGTACTCTTTAGCAATATATAACTAAATTTGATTCCAGATGCAGGACATGTGTCTATATTTGAAATTCAAACAGTTCCAAGGGTGAAATACTCTTGGATATCACCTACAAAGATATCTTTGTTGCTAGAAATACTCAATTCCATAAGCCATATTTTCCTTTGTTCCAAATAGGTCTTAGGAAAAGCTATATATACTCATGATCTTCCAGTGCCGTTATCCGTTATGGACAATTTTGATGATCCGCTGAGTGAGTCAGCTAAACAATCCAGCATAGAAACAGATGCAATTGAGGCATCCAGTAGATGATTTGTCTTGTAATGACAGTCTGTTTGGCACTATATTTTATACCCAATATGCCCCCAAATTATTCTCAATTGACGAGAGTTTGTCTAATTATTGTATGAAATGAATGTCAATTGCCAAGTGTATATTCCTTGGGTCGTAATTCTGCATCTATCTGTTTATCATTTGGAATTGGTTTTGTTTTGCTTCATTTTGCATGATTTTCAAGTAGTACCATTTTCCGGGAGCAAGGATGAAGCGGATCTGGGCGGGAAAGAGTTCTTGGGCTGAGAGAAGAGGTCCATGAAGAATCTGCGGAAGAGTCTGGAAAGGAAGGCCCGACTCGTTGAGAGTTCGGCCCAATGCATCGAAGGCTTGGACAACACGAAACCACCTTGCGAGACCTAGACTAAGTCGGCTAGGTTTTTTAGGATGTCTAAGTCGGCTACAGGCTCTATATAAGGCCTATAGCAACTCATTATTATGTATCACTTCCAATACCTTTCATAACAATTGTATTGCCTAGAGTTCTTATGAAATAAAGTTTCTTTCAAGCTTCTTTTGTGTTCATGTTGGTTTCCTTCTCCCCCAACCCATCAACTAGCTTGAGTTGATCAAGATAGTCCTTCATTGTTGAATGTATGAAAATTTGAACGTTCTTTCATGTCTTTACTATGGTAGATTAGCATGATTTAACGCGTTAATTAATCTGAATGTTTAACAACCCAGTAATTCACCAAAATTGACCAGAATTAGTATATGTAAGCCTTGAAATAGGAACCACCGCTCTCGATGCGGTGGCGGTCGATACCGATGCATCGAGGCAACTTTCAGGTCACCTTAATTCTGGAGATTTGGCATCAGCTACGTCTGATAGATAGGATTAATTCACGTTTCATTTAGATCTGGCCAATCTGGTAATCTTGCATGATGGAGTATTACTTAAGTGTTAGTTAGGACGTAGTCTAGATCGATCTTTAAGAACGTGCCAGACATTGTCGATGGCTACCTAAGGAGGTTCCAGGTCTTGAACAGGCACTCTCATTAAATTAATGAATGTGATGTTAATATAGCCTAAGGTAGGTTAACTACACATGGACATATGATGTCCTTACAATAGAAGTAGAGCAGGGGTTATGAATTTGCACCCGTAGCTAATTACGAAGATAAAACACATGTTTTGGTATTTTGGGGAATTACATGGGTAGTAAACATGACAGATTAATTGCACCAATCTAGGAGATCGGTTAGGGAGGGATAGGGTGAACCGTTTTTATTTCTTTTGTCTTTATGTTAGTCAAAGACCGCCTCTTTGTGTGTTCTTAACTATGGTCTGGTATGTTAATCAACGGAAGTTTCATTGTCTTTGTGGGATCAACCCTTGCTCATTCTCTATACACAATGGGCCTAGTCCTTTTTTCTAGTATAAGCAACTTACACGCGATCACCCAGTCACCGAGTCCTGGGGACAATGGACAATTTCTTTTGATAAATTTGCTAAATTATAATTTAGCAATTTTCTTTTTTTTTCGTTCTATTTTTCTTTTTGAGCCTTGGGTCATTTCTGCAAGTATCTGTGTTGTTTTCTGTCCAGAATATGGAATCGGACCCTTGATCCGGCAGGACTGTGTCTCGATGAGTCGAGAGTCCGAAGCGGATTAGGGCGCTCACTTTGTATTTTTCGTGTTTATTCTTGTTAGATTTTAGTTAGTAAGTCCGCAACAGTTGAGATAAAATACAACTGAAGCGGAAGTTGCTTACCGTGTACTTGTTTTTCTTGTTTGTTTTCTCGCAGTTACTTTTGGTTTTCATTTAGTCAGGTGTTCTACATTAGAAAAGACATTCACCATGCAACCGAGTAACAGATTCTCACCAATCATCACACCAATTTTGATGTATTCAGGGCCATTACATACAAGTCCGAGCAGGAATGAAGAGACTAAGAAGAAAACAAGGAATGGTGATGATGCTTCCAGTAGGGCATGAGAAACCAATTTAAATGAATACGAGCGGCAGAGGCGAGGTAAGTCTCATATTCATGTGATTGATACTTCCTCTGATTCCGAGTCGGAATATGATCCAGTTTAGGAGACCTCGGAACCTGAGGATGCCTTAGACTCCGAATGGATCGAAAAACTGAGCGGCCCTGGTACTTTTAAGTTGGCAGTGACTATTAATAGACAATCCTTAGGGCTAGCCTTGTGTGATTCCGGGGCTAGCATCAATATCACCCCTTGACTCTTTGCTTGAAGGCAGGCTTCCTAGTTGATATGAACCGTCATTTGAACATGCGACTCGTAGACCGCCATGTCGACATGGTCACTAGTAGGTTAAGAAACTATATTGTCACAGTTGGTGGATATGACTACCCTGCTGACTTTCTAGTCTTGGATATCCCTAAGGATCCTAGTGCCTTTGTTCTCCTCAGACGTCCTTTCTTGGCCACTAAGCGAGCGCTATTGGACATGGACAACGGGGCCATTACCTTATG
The DNA here is from genome assembly GCA_026214975.1 of Gentiana macrophylla. Classification (NCBI taxonomy): domain Eukaryota; kingdom Viridiplantae; phylum Streptophyta; class Magnoliopsida; order Gentianales; family Gentianaceae; genus Gentiana; species Gentiana macrophylla. The sequence continues at coordinate 56,202,673 of CM047815.1, forward strand.
TTAAAACAATGATGATGTATCTTTCAAGATTCTGGAACAGTTGAAGAATCGACTTGAAGACTGCCGAGTAGTGAATGCGTCTTCTACGGATTCCCAGGGTGCTGAATTGCAAAGTGTTGAAGGCATTCGAAGATAGGTTGTTGTACCAAGATCCAGAGAGCAAAAGTTCCTGACTGTGTTGCTTCGTGAAGAAGATGAGAGGACCCATTTCCTAGCACCACGGGAGGCTAGTTTCCCCATTCCTGTGGAGGTAGATAAGACTGCCCTGCGTAGTGAAAGTTAGAGCTTCAAGGATGAAAAAGTGGAGTCCTTGTGCGTAAAGGAAAAGAAGCATAGTAGGAGAGGAAGACCTAGTGAGGAGTCTAAGCGGTCTAGGAGATGAGCTCCAGGATTTGTTGGGGAGGTCCGAGAGAGTGCCCTCCTCAATGGAAAAGAGAAATGCTTCTTTCTAAGCCTCAAGGTCAAGGGAAGAGCATGGATCGAAAATGGCAGGGAGCGTCTCTCAGTTAAGGCTTCCTGGGTGAAAGTCTAGGGGATGCAAGTCCGAAAATATTACTGAAGGAGAGTCAGAAGAATAGTCTAGCTGAGGACTTTATACACATAACTACTTCTCTTATCCTTTAGGTTAGTTTTCTTTCCATATCGAGCCAATAAAAGTAGCCAGAGTGTACATCGAGCTTTTTTTCATCCTACCGCATCCAAAGGCTACACGCCAATGGATGGAGGGAAGATTTTTTTTACTCGATGGCCATTCAGGTGAAGTAGGTTAGATTTTTCGAGTCAGAGAAAGTAAAAGAAGGCTGAAGTTAGGTTCAGTTGGAGTTAATCAGGTGTTTGAATCAAGAGGATCTGATGAAAAGGTAAGCTGGATTGGAGTTGTGGAAATCTGGGAAAGGTTGACCTCAACTAGGCGAGACCTAGTCTTGACGCGTCGAAGCGTGTAAACCCTAATTCCAGGATTAGAATATGTTTTTGTGGTGCTCAATGCCTCGTAAATGCCCCGCGCCTCAACGAGAGTGCCAGTCAGCAGTTGGTGTGCATCATTTTTCCCTCTTCCCCATCAATTCCTCCACTTCCTCGTACCTCTTTCACACCACCATCATCCTCAATCCACTCACCCCTATTAATCCACCCAATCTCCCACAAAATCCCATCTAACTTCTCCTTCTAATCCACCTATAAAACCCAAACTTTCTACACCATCATTTTTCATCCTCATTTTCAATTTCATTTCACAATCAACCAAATTTCTTCTCCTTCTTCTGATGTTATTTCGGGTTGGAAACACAATCGGACGTATCCCAGGAACCTCCTAAGGGATCAATCGGAGTGAAAGACCACGTTGGCTAAGAACGCCACAATGCTTGCTCAATGCGCTGATAAGTTCTTAAGAGTTGAACCTCTACAACGAAGAGATTCTCAATCGCAAGTGATGAACAAAGTCAAGGACTTTATAATATATAACTCTCAAAATGTTGGAACAATTTGTACAAAGAACACCTAAATGCCTTATATCGGCTACAATCTCCAAGTAACAAGTTCATCTAAATAGATCCAATAACTCTATAATAATCAAATATGCCGTCCAAAATAGATGGGATGGCCTTACTAGTACCAAAAATTAAATTAAAAGACTCTAATTGGTCTCGTCAAGCCCAATAGTATGCTCCTCAAGCCCAATAGCATAGATAATGCATTTCATGGGCTGGTCTTCAGTCTTCTTGGGCTGGATCACATCATCTTCTTATTCGGCCCACACCATCACCACCAGCATCACCAACACAAACCACCACCACATAAACCCCAACTCCATTTCCTTTACCCAAACCGACCCAGTTGATGTTATTGTTGCTGTTATCTTCTTGTTGTTGTTGTTGTTGTTGTTCAATCTGTTGAAATCGTGTCCTAAACCCAATCGGGTTGGACCGGATCCGACCGGGTCGGATCATTTCTACTATTTCTTTATGTTTATACATATATTAAATGGCTTTTCTATTATCATATATATGTTCTTTTAAAGAACCAATTATGAATTGTTATATGATAACGTCCTTAGTATTAAACTGTGTTAGAGAAACCATGATAGGCGATTATGGTTGATGAGATTTCTAATCACTTTAATAAGTTTGATACTTAAATGTCTCTAGGCTGATGTACTATTAAACAGGGCATTGATGGTATGAACAGGCTAGTGTTGGAATAGTGTCCTAAACCCAATCGGGTTGGACCGGATCCGACCGGGTCGGATCATTTCTACTATTTCTTTATGTTTATACATATATATTAAATGGCTTTTACATTTGTCGTATATATGTTCTTTTTAAAGAACCAATTGTGAATTGTTATATGATAACGTCCTTAGTATTAAAGCGTGATAGAGAAACCATGATAGCGATTATGGTTGATGAGATCTCTAATCACTTCAATAAGTTTGATACTTAAATGTCTCTAGGTCGATGTACTATTAAGCAGGGCATTGATAGTATAAGCAGACTAGCACGTATTAGATGTCTTCGTCTTTAGAGGCGGGGATAGATCTCGTCTATCGAAGTGTAGAGACACTTGCATGCTTGTACATGGGCGTGTATTAGAGAATAAATGACGTTAGGACCGGACCGACTCCACTTACACGATAAGTGTCACACTATGCGGCGGTTGTGTAATTATCCTTCGGACGGAGTCTTCATGGCATCACGGTGTGGATTGTCATGCTTTGACACTATTGAGGTTTCCACAGCCACGGGCGATCATGCGGTGGTGATTGGGTATGATATTGAAGCATCGCGGAGTATACATGATTGGTCGTCCGGGAATCGCGTATCCTATGATTGGGATCGAATATCCGAAATGGCCTTCTTATAAGGAATGTCTTACTCTACTCGTGAATCTTTGCAAAGTGGGAGTAAATGAGTTACTTGAGAGAGCATGATATCCAGATTATAAGATACGGTCGTTGATGTTTTGACACTCGACTAACGACCGTATGGATATTATTACAATGATAGGATTGTAAGTTACACGTAAGCTGTTTCACATGAAAGGTAGTAGTCATTGCATTTGACTCTTCCGATGATTGGGGGTCACGGTGTGTTGCTTGTGACGCTATCCCGTGATCGTTAGGCATGAAGGGCATTTTAAGTAATTTTCACATTGTGTCTACGGCCAACATATTCGGAAGCCTATCGGGTCACACACATATGAACATCTAGTCGGATTAAAATGTGGTTATGGATGATAACCAAATACGGAAAGTTTATCTCGAGACTATAAAGATTATAGTGGTAAATTAATATGGTGGTATTTATTTATTATGAATAAATTAAATACAAGATATTAATAATATTATATTAATTAAAGAATATTCCGGATGCCAATTTATTGGTATATGGGGCGCAATTTGTGAGTGTATAAGATACACTTGGATTGTGCAATTTAATTAATAGTATTACCAAATATTAATATTAGATATTAATATATATATAATAATGCACATGCAACGTGTGGGCACAAATGCAAATTAGAGATTTGCATGCGCACCACTTTGTGTATTTATATAGATTTATTTGTGTAATATATATGTGATATATATACATGTGTAAATTGATTTATGGTAATAAAATAAAGATAGTCAATATTAGATATTTACAATATCTTGGAAATATTCAATATAAGATATTGACAATATCCTAGATTTATTTGATATGAGATATTATAATAAATGAGATAAATCAATCAATTATTTTATTGGGAAAAGGTTTTCTTCTCCTCCACACTATATGGGGCGCCACTTTCATTATAAATAGAAGGTGGGTGTCAAGCTCTTTTGTACAACACAATTCCAAGAACTAATAGTTCTTGTGTAAAATAGAGAGCATCCTATAGAGAGTTGGAGAGAGGGGAAAAGGGCCGTCTAAGCAACCGGAGTTTTCCAATAGCAATCCATGATGGGATTCCGTGGGTTGTTTGTGTGGACTAGCGGTAGAGGCCGAACACTTGGGCGGCTCTATGCAGAACTACTCTCCTTAGACGGTCAAAGCGTCGATCTTTTAGATCAACCAAGGTAACCACCGTCTACTAACTCGTTTGTTTATTGCTTAAACGAAGTCGATCCTGGTTAAAAGGAAATATAATTTTAAATTCATTTGCGTTCGCGTAGATTTTTCTAACGGTGGTATCGAGAGAGCTTGAGCTTAAGCAATAAGCATGTTATTTTGCGTAGTTAATTTTATCGTTTAAATCACGTAATTAAAAGATGAAAGATTTTTGATTCGCAAATCGATACACGAAAAGAAAAAAAAAGGGGCGGCTTTTGGGTTGCTCGGCCGATCGGCGGCGGCACCCCCACCGGAAATTGCGGCGGTGGCGGTGGCTCCCCTTTGGGGCGGTCGACGTCGGCTGGTGCATCTTTTGATGGATCCCTAAATTTTGTTTTGTGTATTTTGTGTTTCAATATTGTTCATAGTTGTGATTGGTAATTTATCCTTTGTTTAGTTGTGTCATTTGGCTAACCAATGGTTCAAATAGTTTGAGCCATTGGGATCTTTACATGGCATTAAAATAATAATGGCATTTCCAAACTTTGTTTGGAATAGGCTAAGCCTTTCCAAATATTTGATTTGGGAAAAGCTTAGCTGCAAAGTACTTCAAAATTTTGATTTTGGAAAGTGGCCAGGCCTAAGCCAATATTGGTTTAGGAAGATGCCTTTTGGTTTAGGAAACCAAAGGCATCCGTTTTGATTACGAATCAAAAGGAAAGAAACAAAAGAGACATAATTTTAATTTTGATTTATTTTTAGAATAGTTCTAATTAATTAAAATAAAAATTAAAATCGTTTAAAATTAATCGTTAATTTTATTTCGATTAAAATCATTTAATTAATTAAATGTTAATTAGTTAATTGATTGGATAAAATTATTTAATAGATTAAATGTTAATTGATTAATTAAGACGCAAGTAGTTAAATTTTAATTTTATCTTTTTCGTAAGATGTTATTGTATGGATTAGATATAGTAGATATAATATGATTATATGGACTCCGATTGATCATGGACTCGACCAATAGGATAGATGTGAATGATTTAATTTTTCTGTTGGTTTAAAAATTGTCCTGAGCCGTTATGAAGAACGTGACCTAGTTTATTTTCTCGCATTTATCCCATTCCGTTAGCTCCCCGTGTGCGGCGGGTGTATTTATTTTATTAGATAGAATTAAATGTAACAAGAATGGAGCAGAAGATGAAGACCAAAGAAAGACGAAAATAAAATCCCATTGGAGAATGGAGCATTAAAGATCCTATTGGCGGTTGCAGCTACCTTTAGATTGTGACCCGTGGTTTCGTCAGTTTGTATTCGAAACCGCACCTAGGAAAAGTCCATGATCATACCGGTTACTTTACGCATTTATTTATTTTATGCTAGTATTTATTTTATATGATACGATAGATGCATGACTAGGCACGATCTAGATAAATGTGTAGGATGTATGTCTATAGAGATAGATATATTTGATGAGACCGTAATTAAAATTAATTAAGTGAATTAATTTACGTAAATACTTCCACAACAAAAATCAAGTCGAAAAATTGTCTCCCATTATTATAGCGACGGTGAAGAGCCTTTGTTCGGATCCAACTGATCGGCCCTCGTCGGGAGTTGACCTACCACGGGTATATCGTCGATATTGAGATATGATCGTATGAGATCTCGCGAATATTGGGTTATGACTTGACTAGAGTATTGCGGTGATTGGCCTCGTCAGGACCGTCTTATTCTCAGAGGCAAGGGTTGACTACCACATAAAGATGTGAATTGTCAAAGAGTTGACTAGTCAACCACCAAGAGTCACATAGAGATGTGATTGGTAAGAGTTACATACCTTTCGAATTATTCGGTTGATCGCCCTCGTCGGGAATCGGGGTAAACGAGATGGGATCTTGGCCACTAAAGAATTTTGAAAGATTCTTGAAAGTCAATTGGGAGTAGTTGACTAGTGGGAGCAAAATCATAAATCAAAAGACCATTTTTTATTTTGCGTGTATAAACAACAACACTCTTTTATTTTCATTTTTATGTTGTAGTTTTAGCAAACTTTATATTTATGTTTTATTCTCGATTAGTAAAACCAAATTATGATCAATTAATTTGAGAAAGGTTCTCAAATATGGTTAAGTAATTTTAATCCTTTTAAAATAAGCAATGACATGAGCCATCCCGTTATAGTACTTAGAGACAAGGAGATTACATAATTGATGCAGTGCTCCGAGACTTTAATTATTAATGAAAGCGGAAGCTCATGATATGATTAAATCATTTGAAACAAGTTTCAACGAATTAGTCATATATTGGATACGATCCAAGATGATCATTCAGTCATACGATGACAATTAATTCAAACGTTGGATAAGAATGACCACATCTAATTTTGGAAAGGTTGTTTTCAAAATTGTAAGATTTAAGTATCGACTTAATTCTATCATTGCTTAAAGGTTAATTAAATAGTCAATGTTTTGAATACAATTCAAAAGGATGAATAAACTATTTAATAAACTTTAGATTTTTTTTATGAAAGGAAATCAAAGACATAGCTCTTGTGTTCTTTCTTAAGTCTTATGAAGACTACACTAAGAAACATTTACAAGTGCTTGAAGGATTAAAATGAAAGTTAGGGCATGTGCTTAAATAGAGAACTTATTGAAGTTTCTATTATTGGCAAGTGAGTTGAGATAAATCAATCTAAATTCAAGTCAACTCTTAGATATATGATATCTTGCGAGTGTGATTAAATTAGAAAGATTAAATACAGATATGGAAGGTAAAGCAAACGTTGTAACACTTACCATATTCTGGATCTAGTAAACTGATAAGGGAACTAAATAAATGTTACATATATGATATGTAAGCCCACGAGATCCATTTATGGACTCAAACAAGTTTCTCTAGACGATTTCTTTGTTTGATAATCAAAGGAGTTTGATTTAGTCAAAAGAAGGATATGCCCAATGTGCAAGATGGATAGTGGGAGTGTGTTACGATTTTGAGTAAGGTATTGGATATATCTCTCAAGAATTGTCACCCTATGTCACAGTCAATTAATGTTTGGTAGTTCAAGGTCTTTACGAAAGCACTTGGATTGGCAGTTCTTATATTTGGAAATAAGAATCTATAGTGATAGATTTAACTGCTGTTAGATTATAGTTTACCTATATAAATGTGATGCTAAAAGAAGTTTAGCATAGATCGCGAGATCTGTCTATGTTAGGACATTGGTCCTAAAGATAAGGTGAAAGATGATGCTTATTGGAGGTTTCCTTCGCTACTGCGATAGAAACCATCTTATATGTGATGCCGGATGTTCATAGTCCATGAATAGTCATGAGCAAGTATGAAAGTAAATCTGGTGAATGTCGAGAATATCCTTAAACAAGTTAAGGAAGAATTCCTGGTTTATCGAAACTTGGAGTTAGATAAATATAGTTAAACAGGACGTATATCCCGAGTCTTACGGGCGAGTGGGAGCTACTGATGCAGGTTTGCAGTCACTTTGATTAAGTGATACAGTGAGCTGGAAATGTTCTAGCCTATGGGTCACTATAAACTCTACAACTTAGCCAAAACACAGTAGTGCCTTAGAGGCGCAGCGGAGCAGTACATGGATCTAGAAGGTTCATTCATGAACCTTATACGGTTATTCCACCTTTTCTCAGATATATTGATATAGTAAGTGGATTTATTGCTTGAAGCAAGGACCGGGGTCTCGTCAGAGATTCGTGTGTGTGTTGAGGCGGTTCCTTTGATTTGGTCATTTGGAGCGTGATATGAAGATAGTCGAGTCCCCACGGATAGCGATCCGTTTATGGCTAGGAGCTAGTTGCGAGTATTGCATGAGATTCTTGTCTTTCAACTTGGTCTTGTGTGTGCGAGTGATTGGTTTTAGGCCAAGTGGGAGATTGTTGGAATAGTGTCCTAAACCCAATCGGGTTGGACCGGATCCGACCGGGTCGGATCATTTCTACTATTTCTTTATGTTTATACATATATATTAAATGGCTTTTACATTTGTCGTATATATATGTTCTTTTAAAGAACCAATTGTGAATTGTTATATGATAACGTGCTTAGTATTAAACTGTGATAGAGAAACCATGATAGGCGATTATGGTTGATGAGATCTCTAATCACTTTAATAAGTTAGATACTTAAATGTCTCTAGGCTGATGTACTATTAAACAGGGCATTGATAGTATAAACAGACTAGCACGTATTAGATGCCTTCTGTCTTTAGGGCAGGGATAGATCTCGTCTATCGAAGTGTAGAGACACTTGGACTGTACGTGGACGTGTATTAGAGAATACGTACGTTAGACTGACCCACTTACACAGATAAGTGTCACACTATGCGGCGGTTGTGTAATTATCCTTCGGACCGGAGTCTTCATGGCATCACGGTGTGTATTGTCATGCTTTGACACTATTGAGGTTTCCCCTAGCCACGGGGCGATCATGCGGTAGTGATTGGGTATGATATTGAAGCATGCGGAGTATACATGATTGGTCGTCCGGGAATCGCGTATCCTATGATTGGGATCGAATATCCGAAATGGCCTTCTTATAAGGAATGTCTTACTCTCGTGAATCTTTGCAAAGTGGGAGTAAATGAGTTACTTCGAGAGAGCATGATATCCAGATTATAAGATACGGTCGTTGATGTTTTGACACTCGACTAAAGACCGTATGGATATTATTACAGCGATAGGATTGTAAGTTACACGGTAACTGTTTCACATGAAAGGTAGTAGTCATTGCATTTGACTCTTCCGATGATTGGGGGTCACGGTGTGTTGCTAGAAGCTATCCCGTGATCGTTAGGCATGAAGGGAATTTTTGTAATTTTCACATTGTGTCTACGGCCAACATATTCGGAAGCCTATCGGGTCACACACATATGAACATCTAGCCGGATTAAAATGTGGTTATAGATGATAACCAAATAAGGAAAGTTTATCTCGAGACTATAAAGGTTATAGTGGTAAATTAATATGGTGGTATTTATTTATTATGAATAAATTAAATACAAGATATTAATAATATTATATTAATTAAAGAATATTCCGGATGCCAATTTATTGGCATATGGGACGCAATTTGTGAGTGTATAAGATACACTTGGATTGTGCAATTTAATTAATAGTATTACCAAATATTAATATTAGATATTAATATATATATAATAATGCACATGCAACGTGTGGGCACAAATGCAAATTAGAGATTTGCATGCGCACCACTTTGTGTATTTATATAGATTTATTTGTGTAATATATATGTGATATATACACATGTGTAAATTGATTTATGGTAATAAAATAAAGATAGTTAATATTAGATATTGACAATATCTTGGAAATATTCAATATAAGATATTGACAATATCCTAGATTTATTTGATATGAGATATTATAATAAATGAGATAAATCAATCAATTATTTTATTGGGAAAAGGTTTTCTTCTCCTCCACACTATATGGGGCGCCACTTTCATTATAAATAGAAGGTGTGTGTCAAGCTCTTTTGTACAACACAATTCCAAGAACTAATAGTTCTTGTGTAAAATAGAGAGCATCATATAGAGAGTTGGAGAGAGGGGAAAAGGGCTGGTCTAGCAACCGGAGTTTTCCAATAGCAATCCATGATGGGATTCCGGCGGGCTGTTCGTGTGGATTAGCGGTAGAGGCCGAACACTTGGGCTTGCAGAACTACTCTCCTTAGACGGTCAAAACATCGATCTTTTAGATCAACCAAGGTAACCACTGTCTACTAACTCGTTTGTTTATTGCTTAAACGAAGTCGATCCTGGTTAAAAGGAAATATAATTTTAAATTCCGTTGCGTTCCCGCGTAGATTTCCTAACAGCTAGCACGTATTAGATGTCTTCTGTCTTTAAGGGCAAGGATAGATCTCGTCTATCGAAGTGTAGAGACACTTAGACTGTACGTGGACGTGTATTAAAGAATGCGTACGTTAGACTGGCCCACTTACACGGATAAGTGTCACACTATGTGGCGGTTGTGTAATTATCCTTCAGGCCGGAGTCTTCATGGCATCACGGTGTGGATTGTCATGCTTTGACACTATTGAGGTTTCCCCTAGCCATGGGGCGATCATGCGGTAGTGATTGGGTGTGATACTGAAGCATGCGGAGTATACATGATTGGTCGTCCGGGAATCGCGTATCTTATGATTGTGATCGAATATCCGAAATGGCCTTCTTATAAAGAATGTCTAGCTCTCGTGAATCTTTGCAAAGTGGGAGTAAACGAGTTACTTCGAGAGAGCATGATATCCAGATTATAAGATACGGTCGTTAATGTTTGACACTCGACGTACGTCCGTATGGATATTATTACAGCGATAGGATTGTAAGTTACACGGTAACTGTTTCACATGAAAGGTAGTAGTCATTGCATTTGACTCTTCCGATGATTGGGGGTCACGGTGTGTTGCTAGACGCTATCCCGTGATCGTTAGGTATGAAGGGCATTTTAAGTAATTTGCACTTTGTGTCTACGGCCAACATATTCGAAGCCTATCGGGTCACACACATAAGAACATCTAGCCGGATTAAAATGTGGTTATAGTTGATGACCAAATAAGGAAAGAATTTATCTCGTACTATAAAGGTTATAGTGGTAAATTAAAATGGTGGTATTTATTTATTATGAATAAATTAAATACAAGATATTAATTATATTGATTAATTAAATATAATATGATGTATGTATGTCGAAATTTTTGTGTGTATATGATACATATGTATTTTGCAAATTAATTAATCATAGTACTATATTATTAATTAAATACATATGGCCAAAATTTAAGTGTGTATGACACACGTATATTGGCTATAAAAGTGGCGCAAGTTTTCTTTTGTGTATAGGATACATTTGGTTTGTGCAATTTAATTAATAAGATTACCATAATATTAATATTAGATATTAATAGATTTTGGAAAATAGATTTATGGTAATAAGATAAATATAGTCAATATAAGATATTGACAATATCCTAGATTTATTTAATATAAGCTATTATAATAAATGAGATAAATCAATCAATTATATTTTCCTTATTTTATTGGGAAAATATTTTCTTCTCCTCCACACCTAGATATGGCGCCACATACACTATAAATATAGTGTGGGTGTCAAGCTCTTTTGTACAACACAATTCCAAGAACTAATAGTTCTTGTGTAAAATAGAGAGCATCCTATAGAGAGTTGGAGAGAGGGGAAAGGGCCGGTCTAGCAACCGGAGTTTTTCAATAGCAATCCATGATGGGATTCCGGTGAGCTGTTCGTGTGGACTAGCGGTAGAGGCCGAACACTTGGGCGGATCTATGCAGAACTACTCTCCATAGACGGTCAAAGCGTCGATCTTTTAGATCAACCAAGGTAACCACCGTCTACTACTTGTTTGTTTATTGCTTAAACGAAGTCGATCTTGGGTCGATAGGAAATAAATTTTTGAATTCCGCTGCGTTCCCGCGTTGATTTCCTAACACAATCTCCATCTTTCTACAGTAGAATACCCAAAATTTTCAACCTTCAGCACCTCCGATCCAGCGAGCCCCACCTTCGACGTAGTGAACCCTACTCGCACTGCACAGAAGATCTAGAATCATTTTGTAGATTCTAAAAAGTTCCCTCATATTCGGCGAGCAACCACCTCGATGCGGAAAGGGTAGTTTTTTGGTCCATAAAAAGCCCGTACTAGTAGACGCTCCGGTGGTCAGCAGAATGTGAGCAAGGATGGTAACCCACTGATTAATGGAGTGCCTCATTTCCATTCACTGTCGATTTACAAGTCATTCTGGACCCAATGGAATGCAAGTGTTATGGTCCGGGAGCAGGGCGTAGACTTGGAAGACTGCGGGGAGTACATCATGCATCTCATGACGTATCATGGTTGGTTAGACATGGCCGAGGTCCCGGATAAGTTCAACACCACTCTAGTTTGAGATCTATTTGCATATGTGGCGCACAACCCACAGACCATGTTCGCTATCGTTCGTGGTGTGCACGTTGATTTCTCTACTGTGAGAATCACGACTACTTCAGGCTCAGAATGCTCAGGTGCATGCTGACGAGTTCTGCAGTGGCACGGCTGAGCAGAGTAAGAATAGGTTGAGGATCATTGATGATTGGTTCGAGGTTACGTGGGAGCGTAACTCTATGGATTTCCCGATGATCTTCAAGGAGAATGATTTGAGCTAGGACATGAAGCTGCTGCATAGGTTCGTCTGTACCCAGCTATTATCGGTTGACCATGTTGCTTCGGTGACTACGGGGCAGGCATAGTAGATGTTTTGGATTGAGAATGAGAGTGCAGTGAATGTCTGTTTGTTGATGCATAGGCGCATTCTCAATGTTGCTCTCAACACTGAGCGGGAGTGGCATCCACATTGTCATATTCTTGATGGATTTGCTACAACGAATGGATGTGACTGGCGATGTTTGGGAGGAGCCCAAACCCATCTTGAGCATCAAGACAGTATCTGGTTACTCTAGAACACCTCGACCTCCTCGAGCAGATAGACGCGAGCGCACACCAGTTCATGTTGGAGGCAGAACCCAACAACAGATTAATGAGCATTTCGAGAGGGAGCTAGCTTCGATTCACTCAAAGCTCGATAGTCTATACGCTCATTTTCACCCTCCGGTTGCCCCTCCACCCAAAGCTCCTACAACACATCGTGCAGCTGCATCTAGTGCAGCTGGCCCCTCTAGTTCGTCATCACCTCCTCCGGGTTTCGATTTCTGCTGATGATGTGACAAGGACCTTGGCTTCGTCTGAAGCCTAGTTTTAGTTCTTATTTTGTTTTTCTCCATTTTGTATTTTCTTTTTTAGTTTTCCCGTCTTTGTTTTCTTTCTTGTAAGGATTATTATCATAATTATAATAATTTTGTAACATTAAATTGTTTGGAGCACTTTTCTTGCTTTCTTACATTCGGATTTATAGTTATACAATTACTGTTACCCCGGTTTTCCAGGTTCGTTTTGTGGTAGATTCATTGTAGATTCTATGCATCGATTTCTTCGATTAGTCCGTGATTTGTTCGATTCAGATTCGCTTTTGAGGTCCACGACTCCACGCTTAACCCAAGCTAAGTTCCTTTCTTGCTTTTACTTTTTCCACCATTAGTGACAATGTTGAGTTTAAGTGGGTGGGTATAGACGTGACCGGTTCGGGCCGGTTCGGGTCCATGGCACGACCTTCCGGTTCCGGGTCCAAATGGAACCGGAACCGCCGGTTCCATTTTCTAGCCGGTTCCGCGGTTCTCGAACCGGCGGGTTTATGGTTTCCCGGTCCGGTCCGGTCTCGGCGGTTCCCGGTCGACGGTTCGAGATCACGGTTCGATTACGGTTCCGATCGGGGTTCCAATCACGGTTCCAATCGGTTCCAAAAAATCAATTTTTTTTTACAAAATTTTTATAACTTACGTTAAAATTAATAATAAATTCTAATTGGTTATTAAATTATATATAATATTTAATTTCATAAGTATGTTTTAAAAAAAACACACGGCTTGTATAATATTTAATTTCAACCAATCTATATATAATATTTAATTTCATAACTTATATTCTAGATAATTTGTAAGTAAATTAAAGATTATAGTTTTCTAATTGTTTGTTTTTTATGATTGATTTGTAAGTAAATTAAACTTATATTTCATATAGTGATTACGATGATTTATACTTATAATATTATGTATATAAGTTGATATTATATCTTAATGAATCGAGGGAAAATGTATATAAAAGTTGTTTTATTAAGCAACACCATTACATAATTGAACAATACATCAACGACGACAATGATACGTGACACTTGAATCACTTGATAGTTGATACACATTACTTAACACCATACTAATAGTCTAATACACTTCATATTAAAAATACAAACACACTACTAATACACTGAATATTCAAACATAATATGACAAACAACATTTTATGGTATATTAAAATAAAATAAAAAATTTTGAATATATATTCGTTGCCAACCGTTGGTCAAATTGGAAATTGGAATCTTGGGCAAATTTTGAAGGAAAAAGAAAAAGGAAAGAAAAAAAAAGACGAAAATTCAAAAAAAAAATTTAAAAAACCGCCGGTTCCGGGTCCTCCGGGCCGGGTCCGTTGGAACCTAAAACCGGGTAGGAACCGTGGAACCGCCGGGTTGGACCCGGGAACCGGCGGGTCCGAACCGGATTTGGAACCGGAACCGCCCACTCTGGGTGGGTATGACGTCACTTAACTTTTGGCTTTGTTTTTCATCAATTTTTGAATTTATTTCAATTTTTTGATGCATTTTTCAGCACTTTTATTTTGTTTTTCTTCGAGAAATTTGTAAAGATTTGTAGTCTTTGAACTTTTGGAGTTAATTAATCGCATCTTTGTTCCGCAAATGAATAAACAAGAGTCATATCAACTTATGAAGTAGTTGCGCATTAATATCCCATATTCTTTTTGTGAATCGGCCTTTTGAGCACGTATAACTCACTTTCACCAGTGTGTAGTGTAGATGACGCATTATGTTGACTTGAGTTGACCTTGGTTTTCCGAGTTTGTTGTACCTTTGGTTCATTTAGTGATTCAGTAGTTTTTCAAAAATGAGCGATGAGTGAGGATCCTAAGAAAAATAATGAGTGACAGCCGTTAAAAAAACAAATTTATTTGGCAGGAGGGTAGCAAGTTCGGTGTAGGTTTGAGAAAGTTTCTTGCTAGACACCAATCACTGCAAGTTTCTTATTGATAATCTATCCAGCCCTCGCACAAAATAAATAAATAAACACGAGGCTTGAGTAGTACTCGGTTCTCGATCTGCCTTGCCAAGTTGACTTGGCCTACTATCTCAAAATGAGTAATAAAAATTCAAAAACAATGAAGAAAAGGAATAAGCAAGCTATGTCACTGTTGTTTGAGAATTCACACACATGCCGGTTCATAAATAGAATAATGTTTAATGCGTTACTGATGGATAATGCTTGATGTGCTTCTTGTTTTGACTTTTTGGCGCGAAGCTGTCTTTAATGAACTTGTATATTGTTCCGAAGGTTCATTATTTCCTTTCTTCGCTCAGGACGATCAAAAGATAAGTGAGGGGTAGTTGATGACAGTCTATTTGGTATTATATTTTATACCCGATATGCCTCCGAATTATGCTCAATTGATGAGAGATTCATTGATTATTGTATGAAATGCATGCCAATAGCTTAGTGTATGTTTCTTGGGTCGTAATTCTGCATCTATATGTTTATCCTTTGGAATAGGTACTATTTTGTCTCGTGTTGCGTGATTTTCAGGTAGTACCATTTTATTTCGCAAAGATGTTAAAGTGGTATAAGGAAATATAATAGCACATTTACTAGTACCAATTGATTTTAGTAGAATGATAAGCGATTGATCTTAACATGGTATCGGAGCCGGAGGTCTTGAGATCGAACCCTGGTTCCCCAATTTATATTGTGCAAGTGTTGGGCCTCATTGTTCTTGTTGGCCTAGTTGGTCTTCTATTTGTGTGCCTAGTTGGCACAACCTTGTTATAGTCCCACACTTGAGGGGGCATGTTAAAGTGGTATAAGGAAATATATTCGCACATTTACTAGTACCAATTGATTTTAGTAGAATGGTAAGCACTTGATCTTAACAAAGGATGAAGCGGATCTGAGCTAGAAAGAGTTATCGGGCTGAAAGAGAAGAGGCCCATGAAGAATCTGCAGAAGAGTCTGGAAAGGAAGGCTCGACTCGTCGAGAGTTAGGCCCGACGCATCGAGGGCTTGGACGACACGAAACCAACCTTGTGAGACCTAAACCAAGTCGGCTATGGTATTTTAGAATGTCTAAGTCGGCTACAGGCTCTATATAAGGCCTATAGCAGCTCATTATTATGTATCTCTTCCAATACCTTTCATAACATTTGTATTGCATAAAGTTCTTATGAAATAAAGATTCTTTCAAGCTTCTTTTGTATTCTTGCTGGTTCCCTTATCCCCCAAACCATCAACTAGTTTGAGTCGATCAAGCTAGTCCTCCATTATTGAATGTATGAAACTTTGAACGTTCCTTCATGTCTTTACTAAGTCTTGACTTCGTGTGTTCCCTATTGACTGGTATGTGCTATCTGTTCCAACTTCTCCTCATCTTACTCTGGTGATAACAACACAAAACACCCATTGCTTGACGCATCTACTCTCATCTTCTCACTTGGCCGTAATCAATGGTAGAAACTATGCATCCTCACTGGAAAAGTGCTATCATGGTCTTTCACATGCTTCTTCAAATGTTTCCCAGCTTTCTTTCTGAAGTTCATGATATCTTGTCTCATTTGAAGTGACTTCTCCTTTTGCCGCAGCGTGCTCGCAATTGCGAGGGCAATTTCGTACTTTTCTTCTCTACCGACTTAACTTGGAAAGTTCTCGAATATCCTAGGCCCGATTCTTCATCCAATCCGCTCCATTATTCGTCCTTAATACTTGGCCTAGATCTTGTTACCTAAAAATAGTTCAATAACACGAAATAATACTAATTCAGGGAATAATGATAATAAATACCAAATACTCGACTCGTGAACCCGACAAATGACATTCAACACAAATGATTCATATAAATGGCCGAAAACAAAAAAAAATTTAACTTAGAGCGTGTGAAATGTTGATGCCGTATGATGTATCATTTTAAGCGTCATCACTATCTTCCGCCACAACACACTTCACTACCACGCATCACCTTCCACTCTGCCACCACCACCCATCACCATCTACTCCGCCACGATCACCCATCACCATCTACTCCGCCACTACCACTTATCACCATCCACTTTTCCATTACCACCCACAACCCATCTACATCCACTCCGCTGACACCACCCGCCCCACCACAACTTACCACCGCAAGCCTAACCGCATGTCACCACCACAACCACCGTCATCGCACAACCCACACCATCTGCTGCCAGCTAACTGCACACCCACCACCACTACTACCCCAACCTCCGCACACCCAACACCACCTGCAACATATCACCGCACACTTCCACCCACCTTTTGTCCGATGCCACGACTTATAGAATCTCATCAATTTCATTCCATAATGTGTCATACGTAAGAATGAAATCAAGTTCATTATTTTTCATAGCATTTCACTACATTCTAGCAAATCAAATCAAACGCACGACAAATGTTTTTTTTTTTTTCTTCTTCTTCTATGACTTAACCACACTCGGGGACAAAAGAACTCCAATTCAATGTGAAAATTCATTACAACATTGAATAAACACGGCGATTATTGGTTTTGTACACTAAATTGATATAATATGAGGAATTTACTGTTGGAAACAATTAGACGGTGCTACAATTCACTGTTTCCCGCAAATTAATACTATTGATTATATATATATATATATATATATATATATATATATATATATATATATATGTGTGTGTGTGTGTGTGTGTATATTGAGGCCGATTATAAAAGGAATAATAATTATAAAAATACTAATATAATTACATAATTAGATCACAAGTTAGTCCTGAATACATGGTTAATCACGCAACACCTTGACAGAAACTAATACTAAGGGAAGTCTTGAATGGACAATGCATATAAGCATATAATTAATATATATAACCATTAATTGCTTCCTAAATCCAAAAGATTTTCAAAATGTAGCTAATATCTTACTTGTTGATTAGCTTCAAAGTCACATAAATGAACCTCCTCTGTTGTTCTGATCACTGAAAACATGTGTTGCAGAGGAGTGATCTCCATGGTAGTTATAGCAGTAACCAGTGGTTGTAGGAATGAAAGGAGACCTATTATACATCATCATATGGGGGGGTTGTTGCATTTGCATAGCATTCCTGTTTTGTAGGTTCATTAAAACTGAAGAAGGATTGTTGAATTGCTGCCCTCCACCACCACCACCACCACCACCACCATACATCATCTGGGCTGTGTTTGGGAAACCATGAGTTGATGATGATCCCATGAATCCATTGTTTGTTTGCATTTGATAGCCTCCATTCATTGAATTATTGGGATTAGTCCCCAAAACGCCATTGGCATGAAAACCCGCAAGATTCATCATAGAATTGATATCGTTTGCTGCCATCCTTTGATCTCCATGATGATTCATATTTCCTCCATTAATACACACATTTTGGTTTTGATTCCCTTTCTTATTATTCCCACCACCATTAATGTTTGCTTGTTGTTGTCTTAGCAAATTAAGCTGGTTCGCTTTCTCCTCAATAAATCGAAGTTCGTCATCGCCGTCCATAAGGTAATCAGCTCCTTCCTCCAAGCTAAAAGGAAAAAAATGCTGCTGATTATTCAGAGCAGCTTCAAGACCTTTCATCTGATTTCCCTGCTGATTTTGGCCCATGTTTTTTTGTCACCATTTTTAACAGAATTGGCCTTTTGATTTTGTTTCGGCTTTGGGAGAGTTCTGAGACCACACCTCAGCATGTTTTCCAGCTTTAAACAACTTCCTAATAAGTGTAGCAGAATCTACACCTCCTGCAACAGTGACTTTCTGTTGCTCTGCATCTATTGCAACATGGTAAACTCCTGTGGAGGAATCAATGGCAGTAAGGAAAATTGCAAAATAAATGGGCTTTGGAAAAGAAATGTAATTATATCAAATATTACAAGTCTATTTTTGGATCAATATTATCATATATTTAAATTTTGGAAATATTTCTTTCAACAAAATGAGTTTTAGCTAATAGGCATACAAGTGAACAAGCAAAGATAGTAAAAGAACTCGAGACATGACTTAGTGGTAAAAGGCTTAGGTGACGTAATAACAGTTGGATCGAGAGATGAAGTGTGGAGGTTCGAATCCTATAAAAGAAGGACTTCTTTCAGTCTCTTGAAATAATAAATTGCGTGTGACTTTGAGTAGAGTGGGTTCTTTCGATTAACCCTCTCCACTCATTCCGTCCACTCATTCCGTGGGACAGGAGGAGTTTAACCGTTTTTGTAAAAGAACTCCATCGTGTAAAAGTTCATCAAAAAGTACAGTACAGGTGGGTGGTATTAAGTTTATGATCCAGTTAGAGCAGAATAATAAATATTTCATTGATTTCTCCGAAATGTACCGAATCCATTAAAGAAAGAAAAAAAAAGCATACTTGAGTAACAGAAGTAAAAGGATTGGTGAAAAAGGTCAAATGAAAATAGAAAACTTGATTAAAATAGTACCTTCAATTCTTTGAAGGAGCTTCTTCACTTTCTGCTTGCAGCCATCACAATGTATGTTCACTCTAAGAACACATGTCTGAAATGCAAGAAAGAGTAAAGAGATGAGGCGTTGAAAAGACAGCTAGGGTAGGAACCCAAAAAATAAAAAATAAAAATTTAAGAACAAGAAATGCAAACTCGTAAATAAAAATAAACAAAATGTTTTCCCTTCACAATGAAATCCTTTCAACTAATTTACCCGGATCTTAAGAAGCTTAAAGTCTTCATCTTTAGTCATTTCTTGTCAATGCTCCTTGGTTACGAAATATCTGCTACAAAATCAAAGAAGAATACTAAGCATTAAAAAGGGGCTTTTCAGATTTCCTTCAACTAAGACCATAAAGAACCACAAATATTTATAAATTTCTTTCGACTGCTTTTGTAAGTACCAAACAAAGTGAAAAAAAATACTTTTTTTTTTTTTTTTTTTGGGTGGTCGGAGGATGAGGGTATGTTCAATAAACGGGCGGTCAAATAAACAAAACAGGAGAGAAATCACAGCTAAAAGCAAGAACAAAATGAGTATACAGATAGAAAAAAGAAAAAAAAAAATGGAGTGCAGAGAAAAATGACATACTGTAAAAAGAGGATTTCCACATAGAGAGAATGAAAGGAAGAGAATGAAAACAAATTATAGTAAAAAAAAAACAAAAAGTTGGGGAGAGGGGCAGATAGAGCCGAGACAATGAGAGTGAAGGAGGTACAGTGTGTGTTTACTGTGTGAAATCTGAAAGGATGTGATGTAGTTTTAAATAGTTGAGAGGAAAGAAAAACAGCGACGTGACTAGCCGACTTCTATGCTTCGGTCGTCGTCTTTGCTCATCACATTATTCTACTTTATTTATTGCAACCAAAGCGTAAAGGGAACGTTTGGATAATTTTCAAAATTAAATCAATAATTAACACTATCCTGAATACAATATTTAACACTAATAAATAACTATTAGGTCGTGTTTGTTTTAGGTTGGAGTTTTTTTTCAGATAAAGTGATTGAAGTAATAATTAAAAAGTTAAGATGTTTTTTTTGAAATTTGTATAGATTATAAAATGATTGGTGAAATAAAATAGAATAATAAATAAAATAATGGTAAAAAATATAATAAAGTTGATAAAGTGAAATTATGAGAGATGATTTAATATTTTTTTTATTTGTAGTTGAAGATTTGATTGGTGGAAGAATTGTAAGAAATGATTGGTGATGTGATGTAAAAAAACCCCAAAAAAACTCTTTCCAAAACAAACACAACCTTATATCTTTCATAAAAATAAAAATAAAAACTGTTATAAAATAATTAATATCATATCAAACGAACAAGACAAAAGATCTGGACAAAAGAAAAATGTATCTATTTAACTTAGGTACAAATTGGGTGGCATCGGGTCGGGACCCGTCCCGTAACACACCTTTCCGATCCCGATCAGATTCGATTCGGGATTCTATTTTTCTTTCTGGACCCGTTCCCGATAAATTCAGGATCCCGAAAATTGGGATCCCGGATATTCGGGATCCCGGAAGGTCTTGAATGAATTTCCCGAATATATGATCTTAAAATATATTTATGTTTTTATATAAAAAGGACGACATAACTTGATCATAGTTCATAGTCATACACCAAAATTAAAAGTTAAAACAATAGTTCGTACTTCATAGTTCCTACATCACACTCTACATACTTCACAATGCAAACTTTCAAAGTCATACACCATAATCAAAAGTCAAAATAAAAGTTTATAGTTCATGCACCATAATCAAAACAAAATTACAATAATAGTAATTCAAAGTCAACCACAAGAGTTTGAACAACAATCTTCAGAAATACAATGCACGTCTACAACTCCATTGAGGCGTAGAACCTCAATCGTCCCAACTCCAGGCAGCTTGCAAGTTTGAAAGATGCGTCACTCTGACAGGTTTATAATTGTACTGGTACCTGTAAATAATTGAAATCATGTAAGCATTATCATAGTGTGAAATCATGCAAGCATTACCAATCCCTGTAAAATGCTTCAACAACATTACCAATCATGTAAATATTCAAAAGCATTACCAATCATGTAAATGTTTCAAATGACCAAAAGAAAAGTAATCATCTTTTTTGTGTTTCCTTTTTGTTAAAGGAAGTAATTGCAGATGGTTTGGGTCACAGCATTATAATACAAAATGTCTCTTTTTTGTGTTTCCTTTTTGGATATTGTCATTCATATGTAAATAATATCAGTTTATGCAAAAGGGGGTAATAGTTTCCTTTTTCATACTGTGACCCAATCTATCTGCAATAGATTGTAATAGATTGTATTATAATGCTGTGACCCAAACCATCTGCAAAAAAAAGGAAGAAATTGCAGATGGATATCATCTTTTTTGTTGAAGTAATCTTAATTTAAAGTTTAGTATACATTAATCATCAATCAAAGAATCGAATCGGCTATTCATAGTTCTTCAATGAATCGAAATGCAATAAATACTAAACAGTGACTTACCTGTGATATCTTCGCATTCCTTGTAAAAGTTGATTGCATCTTCCGTCGGTTCCTGGTATAAGTTGAAAGCATCCGCCCTTAACCAATCACTAGTACAAACAAGTGCCTCCACCATGTTGGGATGCAATGATGCTCTAAATGGATCCACAACTCTCCTTCCAAGGCTAAAAGCATTCTCACTAGCAACAGTAGATGAAGAGATTGCAAAATCATCCTTTGCAATTTTTGAAAGAACTGGAAATATTGATGCATTCACTTTCCACCACTCCAAAATATCGAAGGCTGAGGTAAGTGTCACAAAAGGATCTTGAAAGTACTTATCCACTTCATTGGCTATTTCTGCTTGCTTATCATTTTTCCTACATTGGTTCACCCTCATAAGTAATCGCATAGTATAGGGATCATTCTTAAAACCTTCCAAATTCTCACTGTCTTCATCCATGTTGCCAAACCTTCGTACGGGATCCAAAGAAGAATTCTCTTTATATTCTTCATACAACTCATAGACACAACACTTTAGACCATCCAAGAATGTTGTTATTATGTTAGTGTTCAATTTCATATCCATCAAATTGTATTCAATCACTTGAAGCTTAAAACGCGGGACTAGAATGTTACATATGAACATTAGTTTGTTCACCTTATCAAGATCACCGAAATACTTATTGAACTTCTTATCCATTTTCTTAGCAACTTCTTGCAAACAAGGATCTGTAATATCATCCATTTTATCGTCAATAAGCGATCTTATTTCAACTATTTCTTGCCAAATCAAGGGTGACGTTGATGATTTGCTAGCACTAAGACGCAATGTTGAATCATAAAACCTCTTGAGAAATTCCATGAAGACTTCTGCTTACTCCCAATCATCTTCAATAGGAGGCCCTACCCTTTTTCTCCTCACTTGACCTACAACAACAAGCTCTTCAAAATATTCAAGAAACTTCACATTCTCTTCCATCCTGCCAAATACTTTCCTAAACTTGTATGCAACAGAAAGCATTGTATATGTTGCATTCCACCTTGTAGGAACTGTTAGATGTAATATCGTCGAATCAATCATAGATTGACCCGATTACGCAGCGGAAGACATCAGGTCTAGATCTAAACGAAACAAAATACATAAATAAAAGATCTAATCCTACAAGGGGTTTAGGAGCCTACCTTTTTATGGTGCTTAACTCAAGAACAAAAGGTCTCCAAGAACACGTGATTGAGAAGCCACACCTTCCAACGTGTGTCTCCAAAGAACACCAGGTGGATGGTGTTTCCCCGCGCGGACCTCCTTGATATGCTACCGGAATAATCCCGAAGATTATTCCAACTCGAACCCTAAGAATAGAGGCCAAATTTTCAGCCAATTTCTCTTGTGAATAGTGAGCGTGAATAGTGTGTTTTAAAAGGCTTGGAAGAACTCTCTTTATATAGGAGAGTAAAACTTAACCTCCAATGATTAAATAATTAAGAGATAATTATTACATTAATCCTTTTTCCAAATAAAAGATAAATAAAATAATTATCCCAAACAAATTAGGATAAATCATATTATTATCTAATATTTCATGAATTATCATTTAACAAATAAAAGATAAATCACACATTAAATAATTATCCAAGAAAACTAATTTCTTAATAATATATTAATGCAAATATAAACCCAACACTTAGTCAAATAAGTCATGCGCATATTTCTATATTTGACCAATTAGGTCAAAAAGTCAACACACCAATTTAGTGAAATTAATTTAAAATGTCTTTTCCGTGTATTTAATTATTAAACAATTAATCCACATAACAATTAAATAGCCCAATCCACTATTTAATTATAATTGAGGTGCAACGACGAGAAACCTATATGCTATATTAGGAGCCACGTCGGGGACCATGGACCCATATTCAAGTAGTTACAATAAATCGAATAAAATTATTCATCGCATGAATAATTATATCCAACCTATTAATTCGGGATTACACCACCATAAACCCAAATCGAACTCTATCGAATATAGATAACTTACACTCAATTTATGAGTCGAAAGCGTCCATCGATATAATCATTACATACGGATAAATCCTCCATTTATTCATTTCGATTCGGGATATTTCCGTAAACCCTTCTCGAAACATATTATCCTAATTTACCATTAACCCCTAGTGATCAATTAGTTCATATTCAATATAATATGAACTCGGTCGATCGATCGTTTCTAAGGTCAACAAATAAGAGGCTGTCTCTCTACTTCCCGAGGAAGGAATGGATTCCATATTCGTGATAGCACGGACTACTCACTCATCCCGAATAGTGCCAACGAGAAGTGTTGGACCACATACTTGAAGTGATCCTTACTAACACATCAAACTCTACCCTAGTCTAAGCAGTCGTCTGTGATCACCTCACGATTAAGATTAATCCATATATGATCATCTTGTGATTCGATAAGACTTCTCGATTACGGAATTATATCGAGAACTCAAATCAAATCGGTCCAGCCCTATATGATTATCATCATATATAAATGCCCCACTAGGTACCTATTACCGAGTCCGGATAAATTGTCACACCTAAAGTGTTCTAGGCGCATTAATAGCAAATTAATCATGAGACCCATACTCAGATTAATAAACGCTACGGACTAAGTTAATTTTAAGTACATCTCACTAACTCAATCCTCTTGTGTATAGCCATACACTGAGTTATGTGATTACATAAACGAGGTACTTAGGGTTTTCAGTAGTGTCTTAATTATAAGCATACATGCATATAATAAGATGAATTATTAATTCTGTCCTAAAACAATTATACAATTGTCTTCGGGCACTACACTACAATCTCCCACTTGCACGAAAGGCAAGTGGATTAATTGTTTTAGAGCACACCCTTATTTATCTATATCTACAACATTCTCCCACTTGCTCAAAACAAGTGAGACAAATCCCTCAAATCTGCACCTCCAAGCGCATCTTAGTAATTCATCCTTCCAAGCACGACCGGAGTGTGTCGCCGCAGGTAGGTCGGTGACCCTCCGGCGTGCACTCGTAATCCGAATACCATGTGACTTGGTACATCGATCGGTAGGATGTCGGCTTGAGTCAATCTTTGGGATCGAAACATCGCTTTCCATCTAATCCGGTGGTATGATTTCAATATGCCTTTGATTCAACATCGAGGACTAGATCGACTTAACGATCTTCCTTAATTCGACATAAAGTCGAATCGGCGTTATCACTTATATTCTAGTTTGCACTGAATATACTAGCATATTATTCCTCATTCTCCGAAGATATTTGAGGATTCACTAAACATCCTATTTCGTATTCATCCTCGAGTTTAGATAACCATTCACGAGAGGTAGGGTAGACTACATCGTTGAATGTTGCATAAATGCAAGAATATCTTAACCAGGTGAATGGATGGGATTGCCAATGATCGATTCTCATGGATTTGAGCGAATCAAATCCTTTAGAATGAATCCCGATGGCATGTCGACTCGACTTGAGATAACACACCTATGTTGTTTCCAAATCATTTTGATGTTACCATTCACAAACACTAATCTACATACTACTTTACTAATATTGATGCCAAGTCTACAAAAGACTTATCAACATTCTCGGTCAAGTCCACATATTAAAATATATGACTTTGAAATGACCTAGAGGTTTGCTTTAATCCCCAAAGGATATAAGCTATGGCGAGCTTCTCGCCAAAGGTTCTTCTCGAATAAATTAAGATACCTTTAGTCTCGCAAAAAGGTCTTGGGAATCACCCCTATTTTTACGCTTTGTAACGAATCCGTTATTTGTTCTTAGCTAAACCCTTCATGCTCGAATGAATTGATTCCGTTGTTCGGCAAGGAAGTCTTAGGGAATCACCCATATTTCCCGCTTTCTGACGAAATCAAGCAAGACTGAGTGGTAAGAGAGATCACGGTCTGGTTAACTCTCTACCTTTTAGGGAATCACCCCTAAATTACTCAGCTTTGCGGTGAAAGTTAAACTTTCCTATTCAATCGACTCTTCTCCGTGTAGTTCCAATTACTCCCACTGGGCCTGAGATACTCAGGTGGTTCTACAAGAGTTCCAACAGAACTGGAGTATCAAACTCCATTCACAGGGTTATGGCTTTTAAACCAACCTCTATGATCGGGATCTATACACCCCACGAAGGACTATAGGTCATCAATCTACCCTATAGACCGTAAGGTCCTGCAATGGGTAATGGACAAACCATACTCCCCAGCTGCGTTCGGGGTGGATTGATATCTTGATCTAGTTTAGTAGTTCTTATTAGTGTTATCACCAAGCGCCGGTGTTGGATGTGGAGTGAACACATCAGTTAGTAACATCTTGAGTACAAATACTTCAAGATCCATGGTTGTTATTTATAGACTCTATCGGACCGAGTTTGACAAGATAACCGTCATTCTCTCGATTTTACGAGTTTTATAACCAACCTTTACTCAATGCACTAAGATATTTCACGACTGAGCGTGTACACAAAATTTCGATCCTACCTTCAAGCACTAAATGCTAAATGTCTATATTTACGAAGTGGGGTGAACAGAATTCACTCCTTATCCACAAATGCGTAGGCATCTTTTAGGTAGACTTCTCGATTTTTCAATACAACCGTTATTTTGCCATCAATATCTTAAATGAGTTCAGCAGCGTATCGTAGCACATCAATAACTATATAAGGCAAATTTAAGGTGTATCCCTTAGTGAAAACATTTCACTGAGAGGCAGGCCGAGCATCAGTCCCGAAGACTACACAATAACCTATTTCTGAGTATGGAATACTCTATCTCTGGTGAAATCAGAGATTTCCTCTAAATATTTTGGATAAACTTACCGGAGTTTCGAGTAGTTATCAGACAATATGTCACTACTCAGAAGCTCCCACTAGCTTGTATCTTTCAAATGACCCCGAAGGTCGATATGAACAAGCTATGTAACTTCTTTAAATCTATTACCCTTTCCCGATTGAAAGGAAACTTAGGCATTGTTTACGACAGGGTTCCTTTGACTGGGAGATAGGAATCACCCTAAGCCAGTCTTCAGATCTTGTCTTTAGGGAATATGCACAAATTAATAGAATAGAAAGAAGCGTTTATCGAAATACGGAAACCATTTGCGGCTATATATTTTAAGATGCGTTACTAATACCTTTTCAGCAATGCTTAGTGGTTCTGACTTTATCAAACAAATGTCCGAGTCTTAGGTTCGTGCAACGAATGTTATATTTATCGTCAATAAGACAAACAAATTATCCTATTGAAAATGAATACGTTCGTTCCAACGAATCCAAAACAGAAAATGAATTTTCTGTGATACTCAAGAATTGAATCCGAGATTGATTTCCTTATATCACTCCCACTAGTCTATCTGAAATAACTGCCCGTTGTCTATTTTGTTTATCGTTTAATGCAAAGCTACCTAGTTCTTCCAAAGAACTTTAGCTTTCAAGAAAATAGCTAAGGATTCATTGGTCAGTGATCCGGAATCACTTTCCTTATCCTATAATTTCCAATTTATTAATTTTCCGGTTTAGCCTTAAAACTACTTAGTCTAGATGACTAACACGTATAAACATTCTTTTCCATTCTCGACTTTCCTTAGATGGAAACAGTCTTGAACTAGCAGTTCGTGTGAGCAGACACTACTCTTGAACTGTGGGACGTTCAGTGTTACTTGCTTGGACTATCGATTTTTCTAATCGTTAAATCATAAGACCAATGCTCCGACTAGTTTATCGGTTCCAAATACCGTCTAACTAGCAACACTTTGTATTTATGATTTTTCAAAGATCGAAAATCCCGTAACTAAGCTCCCACTAGTTTATCAGTTCCAAATACTGTCTAACTAGAAATGCTTTGTTCATGATGTTTCAACGATTATAAAATCTCCAGAACTAAGCTCCTACTAGTTTATCAGTTCCAAATACTGTCTAACTAGTAACGCTTTATTCTTGTTTTTCCAATAAATGGAGAAACTTATGTGCAGTCTATTACACATTTCTAATAATTCAGAAAAACAACAAATCATAAGGCTAAGGCTCCCACTAGTTTATCGGTTCCAAATACCGTCTAACTAGCAACGCCTTATGTATATGATTTTCCAATTTTTCAATTTAGAAATTTGTTGTGTAATTACACTTTTAAAATTCACTAAATGAATTTTATCTGCTAGTCCTATGTCATCTTTTGTAAACTAAGTATGGTCGTCTCTCGTTCAACACGAGTGACACCCGTGACACACCTGTACTATGTCACTTAAGTTTTTAAAGGCTCAAGAGAAAAATTTCTTCCAAAAGTTAATCGCATTTATTGATAATTACAACGTACTTGTTACTTTCACATTTTTATTGAAGTCCTATTACTACAGTTTAGTAACCTAGAGATCTAGTTGTAAATAAAATGATGAAAGTTAAATTCAAAAATAAATTTTTACTACTAGATTTATTTTAGGAATAATAAACTATAAAAGAGTTTATCCTACCATTCCAAGGATTTAACCTCGCATAAGATTGTCCGAGAGAGGTCGATATCGACACTATGATGGTCAAACCGAGACAATCTCTCTCAATGATTAAGCTTCGAGAATCGAACATCTCACGGAATCGGACATCCGGACCTTAATCATTGATTACCTTCCTTTTCTAGCCTAGATATTTCGTAAATATCCATAAAGAGTGTGACCTACTATATCGGATCTCGAGTACGCCCGAGTATGCCTACGAGGGCGGTCGATGACCCGACGCAGTACGAAATCCTATCCTTTCGGAGACCAAGCCTTGAATTTTGATAGCGGTGAACACCATCCGAAGGGGCGAAATCAAAGCGCACGAGGCGTCACCATTCTCTCACGTGCTTGCATCTATAGTAGAGGCCGTGGGGGTTGTTTGTCGCCTTCCCCGCTCCCACTCAATATTTTGAAAAAGTGGTGGGTTTACTAATTACGGTTGCGGTCTTGACAATAAGAAACAACAAATCAAAGTAATCCGAATAGGGTCGGTTATGTAGGCAAGCCTACGCCGTCTTATTCGTTGGAACATATGTGATAGTTCAGGCCAATCCGGCAAGAGAAGCCCCGTTTAGCCCGAAGGCTTATCGGCTATGCTAAGTCCTGTCGAACTGCTGTAACGTGCATCACACGTGGAGGGGAGTCGATTGAGCCGAAGCTCGGTTGAACTCGCCCAACCATGGTTAGACCATTTCCGAACCCATGTACCAAGATTCTCCGATTTCTAAATTGTCACCCAAAGCGTAATCTCGTTTCTGTTTAAGGTGGGTTCACTGAGAAGCCATCACCGAAAAGCTCAACGATTTATCCAAGTGGGATTCACCGAGAATCCATCACTAAAATCGTAACGATTGACAAAACCCGGGTCCTCGGTTTTTATAATTAGCTACTTATTATTTAACTACCACATATTAAATTAATAAGCATTCATACTAATTATTCGAGTTATACATGCCTAATTTATTCGAAATAAACTAGCTACATGTATGCATTGGAGTGGAATCATGATATGATGCATGTCATGGTAATTTTCCGGTTATAAGCACGTAATCTTGATCAAACACAAAATTATACCGAAAAGTAAACATCGAGATGGACCGTTGGTACCCCCGACTAACTATTTTCTAAGGAAAAGTAAAGCTTATACTATGTCTTCGAGTCTTGATCTTCAAACTTGAATCATCCGGATCTTCAAAGCTTCGATCTTGACACGAACCACGAACGACGAGGAGAGGAGGCCGTAATATATCAATATATTTAAAATATATCTATATTAATAATTGTTTTTTTTTTTTAAAAAAAAAACATTTTTTTTTTTTAATTCTCGGGTGATCAAATATTTTTTCTTATGTCGGCAAAACAATTAGGTTATAAGAAATAAAAAAAAAAAGTTTGTGCATGCAAAAACATGCAAAAAAAAATATTGATGCCGTGTAAACCCCTTATTTTTATTTTTATTTTTGTTATTCAATCAGCCCTAGCCGCCACACCCAAAAAAAATTTGCCGGGACCCTGAACAAAAAAATTGCCGGGAAAAAAATAATAATCTACTTCCTCCCGTTTTACATTCTTTTGATATCTTGATGATTTTCAACACTATGATCTTCGATATCTCGAACCCGAACAACCAAATTACAATAAAATGTGCTACTTTTACACATAATTTCGAAAAAAGACATAAAAAATCTGATTCTTACGCTCAATTGTTCTTAAACAAAAGAGCTACAAAATAGATCTACGGGTAAACAATACCAACCCCAATCCATCTCTTCAACCACGACATTCACAAGCATACAACATGAATAAATTTCGAATTTACCAAAAAAAAAGGCGAAATAAAACAACTAAAAATGCTTTTCCACTCCAAGATCTAAAATTCACATACTTTGATCGTTAGATCAAAGGCTCTGATACCACTTGTTAGATGTAATATCGTCGAATCAATCATAGATTGACCCGATTACGCAGCGGAAGACATCAGATCTAGATCTAAACGAAACAAAATACATAAATAAAAGATCTAATCCTACAAGGGGTTTGGAGCCTACCTTTTATGGTGCTTAACTCCAAGAACAAAAGGTCTCCAAGAACACGTGATTGAGAAGCCCACGCCCTTCAACGTGTGTCTCCCAAAGCAACACCAGGTGGATGGTGTTTCCCGCCGCCGGACCTCCTTGATATGCTCCCGGAATAATCCGAAGATTATTCCAACTCGAACCCTAAGAATAGAGGCCGAAATTTTCAGCCAATTTCTCTTGTGAATAGTAGCGTGAATAGTGTGTTTTAAAAGGCTTGGAAGAACTCTCTTTATATAGGAGAGTAAAACTTAACCTCCAATGATTAAATAATTAAGAGATAATTATTACATTAATCCTTTTTCCAAATAAAAGATAAATAAAATAATTATCCCAAACAAATTAGGATAAATCATATTATTATCTAATATTTCATGAATTATCATTTAACAAATAAAAGATAAATCACACATTAAATAATTATCCAAAAACTAATTTCTTAATAATATATTAATGCAAATATGCCCCAACACTTAGTCAAATAAGTCATGCATATTTCTATATTTGACCAATTAGGTCAAAAAGTCAACACACCAATTTGGCGAGTCACTTAAAAATGTCTTTTTCCGTGTATTTAATTATTTAGTCCAACTAAACAATTAATCACATATCAATTAAATAGCCCAATCCACTATTTAATTATAATTGAGAGTGCAACGACGAGAAACCTATATGCTATATTAGAGCCACGTCGGGGACCATGGACCCATATTCAAGAAATTTACAATAAATCGAATAAAATTACTCATCGAGACGAGAATAATTATATCCAACATATTAATTCCGGGATTACACCACCATAAACCCAAACCGAACTCTATCGAATATAGATAACTTACACTCAATTTATGAGTAAAGCGTCCAACGATATAATCATTACATACGGATAAATCCTCCATAGACTGTTCATTTCGATTCGGGATATTTCCGTAAACCCTTCTCGAAACATATTATCCTTATTTACCATTAACCCCCTAGTGATCAATTAGTTCATATTCAATATAATATGAACTCGGCCGATCGATCAGTTTCTAGGGTCAACAAATAAGGGAACTGTCTCTCTACTTCCCGAGGGAAGGAATGGATTCCATATCTGTGATAGCACAGACTACTCACTCATCCCAGAATAGTGCCAACGAGAAGTGTTGGACCACATACTTCAAAGTGATCCTTACTAACACATCAAACTCTACCCTAGTCTAAGTAGTCGTCTGTGATCACCTCAGGATTAAGATTAATCCATATATGATCATCTTGTGATTCGATAAGACTTCTCGATTACGGAATTATATCGAGAACTCAAATCAAATCGGTCCAGCCGTATATGATTATCATCATATATAAATGCCCCACTAGGTACCCTATTACCGACAGTCCGGATAAGACTGTCACACCTAAAGTGTTCTGGGCGCATTAATAGCAAATTAATCATGTGACCCATACTCAGATTAATAAACGCTACGGACTAAGTTAATTTTAAGTGCATCTCACTAACTCAATCCTCTTGTGTATAGCCATACACTTTGAAAGTTATGTGATTACATAAGCGAGGTACTTAGGTTTTTGTTAGTGTCTTAATTATAAGCATACATGCATATAATAAGATGAATTATTAATTTGTCCCTAAAACAATTATACAATTGTCTTTTGGGCACTACACCTTACAGGAACATCCATTGGAACAGTGGACATTTTATCCATTTTCATTAAAATAGCATACTCTCTGAATTGGTCCAACCTCGCCCTAGAAGAGTGAATAAATTAAACACAATTTCGAATGGATTCAACCGACTTATCAAGAAATTTCAGCCCACTTTTCACAATCAAATTTATAATATGGCAACAACATCTCAAATGTAAATACTTACCATCAAGTAATAGGGTGCCCCATTCCTTTAGCCTCTTCGCCATATACTCCACCGCTTTATCATTTGTACTAGCATTATCGAATGTGATGGTGAAAACTTTTTCAATCCCCCAATTGCTCAAACATGCTTCCAAAACTTTGCCGATGTCATCACCTTTATGGGATATGATATTAGTGAAATTGATTATCCTCTTATGCATTTTCGAGTCATTATCTAAGAAATGTGCAAAGTGATCACCATATAATTGATATTACGAATCGATGTCCAAGTATCGGTGGTGATACTTACCCTCGACCAAACAATTACCTTCTTTATCCATTTTGCCTCCCTTGCAAATAAATCTCATACACGTAATGCAACCTTTCTTACATTCGAATCTTAAATCCAGGTTCACCGCTTCATCGTGAAATATAAACCCTTCTTTTTCCACAACTTTAAATGAATGTTCATCCTTAATAACAAATTCTACAGTTCTTTCTTCAAGTTTTTTTTGGCTAAATACGTGGGTACCCGATGGATTTCTCACGGAAAAATCTGTTATTGTCGGTTGAGAAGAACCGACCACCGAATTCGAAGGATTCTTTGAGCATCTCTTCAAATGACCTGCAATACCATTATTCCCATGCTGTTTGGCATGGGCTCTGAATTCTAAACCACAATAATTGCAAATAGAAACAACAGCTTGGATAGAGGAATCATTGGATCCCTACTTTATTTAACAGCAAGTAGACCTGATATAGCATTTGCAGTGGGAGTATGTGCAAGATTTCAATCTCAAAAGGAATCACACCTTCTAGCAGCCAAAAGAATAATCAAATATCTGAAGAACACCATCAATGTTGGAATTGTAGGATGTAATATCGCCGGATGAATCATAGATCCACCCGATTACGCAACGGAAAGTACAAGATGTAGATCTAACAACCAAAATTCATGAATAAAATAGATCTAACCTACGATGGGGTTAGATTGCTTACCAGTTTATAGTGAATAAACTCCAAGAACAATCTTCAATCCAATTCGAGCTAGTTGAGATCCTAGTTGGGAAGCCAAAGTCTTCCAATGTGTATCTCCAAGCACCACCAGGTGGATGGTGTTTCAAGCCGCTTGACCTCCTCGATATGCTACCTTAGAAAACCCGAAGTTTTCTAAAACTCAAACCCAAGGAACAATAGCCGAAATTTCTAAGCTATTTTCCTCCCAATTATGCATGCAATGTGTTGTGTCAAAAGGCTTGGGAGAACTCTCTTTATATAGAAGAGTAATCCTTGTCCTCCAAGGATTTAATAATTAAGAGATAATTATTAGATTAATCCTTATTTTAAATAAAAGATAAATATAATATAAATCCTAAACAAATTAGGATAAATAAATATATTATCTAATATTCCATGATTTATCACTTAACAAATAAATTATTAAATCACATATTAAATAATTATCCAAGAAAACTAATTTCTCTCTAATTAAATAATACTCAAAATGTGCCCCACCCTATTTGGAAATAGGCCACTTGATTTTCATCACATTGGGCCGAGTCCACTAAAAATTTCTTTTCCGTGTATTTAATTATCTAGTCCAACTAAACAATTAATCACATATCAATTAAATAGTTCAATCCAACTATTTAATTATAATTGAGTGAAAACGACGAGAAAAACATATGCTATGTTAGGAGCCACGTCGGGGATCTGGACCCATATTCGATTAGCTACAATAAATTAAATAATATTATCCGTCGGACCGAACAATAATATTCAATCTATTAATTCCGGGATTACACCACCATAAATCCGAAACTGAACTCTACCGAATATAGATAACTTACACTCAACCATGAGTTGATAAGGTGTTCATTGATATAATCATTACATACGGATAAATCCTCCATAGACTGTTCATTTCGATTCGGGATATCTCCGTAGACCCTTCTCGAAACCTCTTATCCTTATTTACCATTAACCCCCTAGTGATCAATTAGTTTATAACTAATGTAATATGAACTCCGCGGATCGATCAGTTTCTAGGATTAACAAATAAGGGAACCGTCTGTCTACTTCCCGAAGGAAGGAATGGATTCCATATATGTGATAGCACAGACTACTCACTCATTCCAGAATAGAGCCAACGAGAAGTGTTGGACCACATACTACGAAGTGATCCTACTAACCCATTAAACTTCTACCCTAGTCTAAGCAGTTGTCTGTGATCACCTCAGGATTGAGATTAATCCATATATGATCATCTTGTGATTCGATAAGACTTCTCGATCACGGAATTATATCGAGAACTCAAATCAAATCGGTCCAGCCCTATATGATTATCATCATATATAAATGCCCCACTAGGTACCATATTACCGACAGTCCGGATAAGACTGTCACACCGTAAAGTGTTCTGGGCGCATTATTAGCATATTAATCATGAGACCCGTACTCAGATTAATCAACGCTACGGACTAAGTTAATTTTAAGTACATCTCACTAACTCAATCCTCTTGTGTATAGCCATACACTGAGTTATGTGATTACATAAACGGGTACTTAGGGTTTTCAGTAGTGTCTTAATTATAAGCATACATGCATATAATAAGATGAATTATTAATTCTGTCCTAAAACAATTAGATAATTGTCTTTCGGGCACTACACCTAACAGGAATTTGGTATCCAATGGATGGAGGATTTAAGTTGATATCATATTCAGACTCTGACTATGCTGGATGCAAGATAGATAGAAAAAGTACTTCTGGAACTTGTCAAATGGTACGCAGCAGACTAGTTTCATGGTTTAGCAAAAAGCCAAACTCCATATCTACATCAACAGCTGAAACAGAATATATAGCAGCTGGCAGTTGCTGTGCACAAGTACTATGGATCATACAACAGCTAAGGGATTATGGAATGGAGGAGAAGACAATTCCAATAATGTGTGACAACACAAAGGCAATATCCATTACTGAAAATCCAGTATTACACTCAAGAACAAAACAGATTGATGTGAGACATCACTTCATCAGAGATCATGTTGAAAAATGAGATGTTATTCTACGATATATACCTACTAAAGATCAATTAGCTAAAATCTTCACAAAACCACTCAGTCATGAAAGATTCAGCAAGTTGAGAACTAAGTTAGGAATGATAGAAATTGATTAAATACTAAGGAGCAGCTAACAAGAGTAATTAGCTAAGTAACTTCACCAGTTGTGCAAACCCTTGCTGCTTTGAATGAGCTCATTTGGCAGGTAAGGCACTGACACTCAGCGTAGTCAACTACACTGCTTGTTAGGAACAGTTAAAAACGGCAGCTCAGTAAATAAGTCACTACACCGGCTTAGTGACCAGTCAAGGCTCTCCACCGAATTGTATACTAAAGCAAAACAACAAACTAAAGTGTGAACTAAATCAGTTTTATACACGTGGAAAGATCAGATATTTATGGAGGATTATCTTGTGGAAGAATCACACACATGGAGATCAGTTTTTAATCGTGGGGGTAACTATATTATTTTGGAATTACAAACACCTCGATTCCCGAGATTTATCATTACTTACCTAAATCCACTCCCCCATTACACTCAAATACCGTGATTCATATACATAAAATCACGCCATTACGGCACAAAATCCTTCCATATTCAACCACGTTCACACCACCAAAAATAATCATATATAAACCACACTTAGAGTTTTTTTTAAAAATTCTTTACACTCTCTTGCAAAATCAAAAACCCTATTCCTTCACTAAAACCTCCAAACTGTTCAAAAGTCTCAAACTTTTACAAAAAAATGGCCTCCTCTTCCCAACCCACTCAAACTAGAGCACAATATGAGAAATCAATCTCCACCAGATCATTCTTTCAAGAAGAACACTACTTAAAGCTGTGTGGGAATGACGAAGAAGCAAAGAGACTGGCAGCTGGTTGCAAAAGTCTGAGATTACTAACCTTTCTAAACCCTCAAATCACCGATGTTTGCTATGAAAGTCTAATCTCTTTCTGGAAGACTGCAAAGTATGTCTCTGGGCTACTTGCAGAAGAAGCTGTCGATTGGGAGGAAGACAAGATTGTTGCATCTGTCAATGGCACAGCAGTAGTCATTACAACAAAGGTAATTCGCAAACACCTTAAACTTTCAAATAAAGGTGAAGCAAAAGTGGCCTTGGTACCACAAAACTTGGATGAATTCTGGGCAACAATTGCCAAGACAGCAAACCCAGGATCTAAGAAGGTCAACTGTCTTCGATCCGCTTTAAAGAAACCCTTCAGTGAGTTCAGTGCACTAATTGGAAAGAGCATTGAAGGAAAACTAGGGGCAAATAATGCCATGACAGAGGTTAGAATGCTTCTGATGGGAATCATCTACAATAATCTTGAGTTCAATTGGGCCAACTACTTCTTCCTTAGAATCAATGAACAAATCCAAGGAGAGGCAAATATGGCTAAGAAGGGGATAGCAGAAGGAAAGAAGAAAAATGGACACTTTTGGGTGAAAAAGTCCTATGGGATTCAATTACACTATCTGTTGCAATGTCTACAAGTCCCTGTTGTCAAACTCCACAAATTACATGAATCCAAAATCATGTTTAAATATGTTAAACCAACAAAGAAAGCAGAAGGAGGAACCTAGCAGAATCACAACCAATCAAAGAAAGAAACCAAAAGTACAAAGAAATCTGGAGAAAGAGGAGTTCGGAAAATTAATTGATGAAGAAGAAGAAGACTCAGAAGAATAGGCAGAACAACAAGAGGAATAGAATGAAAGTGAGGATGAACAACCTTGATATGAGGAAGTAGCAGGAGACACTGAAGATGATGAGGAAATCCTAAAATAACTAGCACAGATGTCTGCAACTGATATTGATGATCGAATTACAGCTTATCTTGAATGGAAATAAGGTGACTCAAGAATTCAGCTGCAAGACTCAGCACACATGCTTGCTGATGAGGCTTGGTTCTTCGACTTTTTGGGGATCACAACCCTAGTTGGCATACTTTATGAATCTCCACTATAGGATATGGTGGATGCAGCAAAGGCGAAAACACATCCAGCCTCTGAGAAAGAAAGTGATGAATCATCTGGTGATGATGATGACAGTGATCATGATGATCATAATGGGGATAACCATGATGGCACTGATCAAGATGATGTTGGTGATGTTCCACAAGATACTGTGGATAACACAGGCAAAGAAGTTGAACAAACAGATGATGCAATCGATGATAACATCTTCTTAAGTTATTTTCTTCAAACACATGAATCAGGCAAGTCAACGCCACCAGCTCAGACAACACCTCAGCAGCTGTCTCTTGACACTCCAGCTGATCCTACAACAATGTTGGACACTGGCTTAGCCGCTTCCACACCGGTCAAGGCCCTTACCGGCATAGAGCAATGGGGACTATGAGAGACTGCTGCACCACAATTCACCTCCACTCAAGTACTTGAAGAAGTGGAAGCTGGTCTAGATGTTACTCAACGTATAGACAGAGGACAACAAACAAAGCCAGAACCAGCTGATACCCAAAAAAAATTCCCTCAATTGACCACTGGAATATCCAATGAAGCATTTGAAAAAGCAGCAAATCTGATGGCTGAAGAATTGGAACAACAAGCAATGTATCTCAAATCTATGACTATGGCATTTAAAGATGAAATCCACTCCATAGAGAAAAGATTTCAGGCGGTTGCTGAGTACATTGATGCACAGAATATTGTTGTGCAAAGACAAGGAGACTTGCTGCAACAATTAAACCTCAATATCACCAACAATCATGTAGGACTCAGACAACACATTTCTCAAGAAAATGAGTCCATGGAACTTGCTTTTGGCACCATATTTAGAAGTGTAACCCAAAATCTAACTGATTATGACTCAAGGTTCACATTCATTGAGTCCAAACTGGACACTCTGGTTGGTACAACTAAAGCTACAAACAGTATCTTACTGCAGCAAAGGGATGATGCTGCCAAAAAGGGGGAAAGAAGTGACAAGCCTGAA
Source organism: Gentiana macrophylla (assembly GCA_026214975.1). Classification (NCBI taxonomy): domain Eukaryota; kingdom Viridiplantae; phylum Streptophyta; class Magnoliopsida; order Gentianales; family Gentianaceae; genus Gentiana; species Gentiana macrophylla. Next base: position 56,240,930 of record CM047815.1, read on the forward strand.
CAAGGATCAACAGTTAGACCCTCAAACTTCACTGAAGAGCAGCTAAGAGCAAGGGACGGAGAACTAAGAATTTGAAATGATGCTGAAGAACAACTAAGAAAAACTAGAGAGGAAAGGGAGAAGATATCAAATGAACCTTACATAGGTTTTCCTCACCCATCCAAAGAAGAGATGATGATAGAGCGGATCGGGTAAGCGGCAAAAAGACTGGATCAAATCAAACAAAGAGGATCGAAAACCAACACAGATTCAAGATCAGCGGAGAGGTAACACCAAAGAGAGAGGAAGCAAAGAAGACACGGATATCTTGGTGAGAAAAGAACTCACAGACACAGGGAAGAGTATGATGCTGAAGTACTAAACAATGTAAGAGAGTTCTTCAGGGTCCAAAACGGTCTATATCCAAATCAAACGCAAGATGAAGCTTGGGCAGACTGGTTAAGATATCATGATGAGAAGATGAGAATTGATATGGCCAAAATCTACAATGAAGTTAAGAAACATCATGCATCTCTCAACCAGAATGCTGGATAACTCAATCAGTAGACCAAGTACAACCATACCCCTCTCTGCACTAGGACCAGAAGATTTGCCCAGTGAACAACAAGAAGATTTCAATTACATGGCTAAATTCTTCGATCCTATGGGGAAGATGAACCGACAAGAACAATGGGGTCTGTTCAAAAGTTTGAAGTTTGCTGACTCACACATTGTTGAAGCTAGGGATAGACTTGAAAAATACTTTGGAGAACCTAGAGCAAATGAGACTATGCCTGACTTTTGCAAACTCTTCAACAAGAAGATATTCCAGGTAGTCTCTGAGTACACTGCTATGGCATACTGAAAGTGGAAGTTTCCAGAGATTAATTGGAAAGATATGGAGGAAGTCTAGACCACCAAATTCAAGAGGTATAAAGTAAAATTAAGTGAAATGTAATTATAACACTCAGATATGCTCTGAACCTATTTATCTCATTGCCCTTGAATGGATGAATAAAATTCTTGAGTTTTGTTCTGTTGTTTATTATGAAAAAATTTGTTACACTTATGTTCAGGTTTATGAGGGTTTTGGCATCATCAAAAAGGGGGAAATTGTTAGGAAAATTTTATTATGTTTTGATGATGGCCATACTAACTATAACAACAAGCCTGAAATAAGTTAGAATTCTTTGTATAAGTCTTTACTTAGAGTCTGACATGTTGTATAAGTTGAGTCAGACAAGTATTGTACTAGTTGGTAGGATGGCTGAGTAAGAACAGATATTCGGCAGAGTGAAGCCAGTCAAGTACCAGCAGAGAAGCAATGAAGACATTATGGTCTGACTTATAACCAACAAAGTCTGTGATGACCTTGGATAAGTCTATGTAATGAAATATGGTATCAAATATGGTGTACACTGATCTCATACAAATCAAGGATCAGTGAAGTACAAAAATTACTCTAAAGAATGAGAGAAAACAACAATGCAGTAAACCGGAAAAGTAAAATGACTTTCGGCTGAGTAAAGACAGAGCAGTGAAGGAAGAACCAAACAGCCAAGTCAGAAGGAATCACTGAACCGTTCAGGGAATGGTCAAGTAAACTTCACTCATTTAGATTTCAAACAATGAAGATCAAGCATTAAATGCACAATCAATTAAGGATAAATCAAGGACGGATTTTCAGATAAACGTTTGAGGAAAAATCCGATCACTGAAATCAAAGAGATAATTAAGGGGGAATCAAGAATTAAATCAAGGATTATTCTCCACATTAAATATCCAACGGACGGAAATTCAAATTAAGGATCATCAAGGCTATAAATAGAAGGCATTGACAGAAAAAGCAAGAACATGGACTGATAAGAAAACAAGCAGAAACTCTGTCAAAGTGAAAAGCCTTCCATCTGTACTAAAAGGAAACATCAAGAGATCAACTCAGGAATCAGAACCTTAATTGCAAATAAAGCTCTAAGATTGATTAACAAACTTGTGAATCCAATTCACATCAACTGAGGCAATTGAATCAGAGAAATCTGAGAAGGAGTTGCAAGTATTGTGATAGCTGCTGAAAGATTTGTTCTCAAGGAGCAGTGATAGAGACTGAGTCACTAAAGCTTTTGAAGCCAGGGAGTGATAGTCTTGAAGATTGTGAAGACTGTGTAGCCAAGGACAATCGTACTATTGTATCTGTGAAAACAATAGTGAATTCCTCCAATCATCACAGGAGAAAAGTGAATTTAGGGATTACACTACCCTGAACCACTATAAACCTTTGTGTCTATTTACTTTCAGCAATTTACCATACAACATTTTATTTCGTTGCATACTCTATATTTGGGATTGCATAATCTACTTTGAAACAACATTAAGAAGGGACATATCCGCTGCCCAAAAGCTTTTAAATACAATAAATTTTTTTGAAACTCTACTATAGTCATTCACCCCCTGACTATAGTTTTACCCTTCTCTGGGACCAATAATTTGAACTAAATCAAGTACGGGAGTTGGTGGAAAGACCAGATCATGCAAATATTAGTGGCACCAAATGGATATTCAGAAACAAACTTGATGAAGATGGAAACATTGTCAGAAATAAAGCTAGACTTGTGGCTAAGGGATATTCACAAGCAGGAGGGATCGACTTTGATGAAACCTATGCACCAGTAGCAAGGTTAGAGGCAATCAGATTATTTCTTGCCTTTGCTGCACACAAGAAATTCAAAGTTTACCAAATGGACGTTAAAAGTGCATTTCTGAATGGAATACTTGAAGAAGAGTATGTCCAACAACCACCTGGATTTGAGATAAATGATCAAACTGATAAAGTTTTTAAGTTGAACAAAGCTCTCTATGGACTTAAACAGGCACCCAGAGCCTGGTATGAAACCTTATCACAATTTTTGGTGGACAATGGTTTTACTACAGGAACCATTGACAAAACCCTGTTCAAAATGAAGATTGAAGAAATCACTCTCCTAGTGCAAATATATGCTGATGATTTCATTTTTGGATCTGAAAATGAACAAATTTGTAAGAAATTTGCAAGTTTGATGAAGAGCCAATTTCAAATGAGTATGATGGGTAAACTAAATTACTTTCTAGGTTTACAAGTTAAACAAATGGATAATGGAATATTCATTCACCAAACAAAATATACAAGAGAACTTATCAAAAAGTTTGGAATGGAGAATAGTTCTGGAATTGTAACACCTATTGGAACCAACATCAGACTAGATGAAGATGATGGCAAGGATGTCGATTAAAATCTCTACAAAAGAATGATTGGAAGTCTACTTTATCTTATAGCAAGTAGACTAGATATATCCTTCGTAGTTGGTGTTTGTGCAAGATTTCAGACAAGACCCAAAGAGAGTCACTTAACAGTTGTCAAAAGAACCTTGAAGTATTTAAAAGACAAAATAGGAGTGGGAATATGGTATTCAAAAGAAGGAGAATTCAAACTGATATCCTACTCAGACTCATATTATGATGGATGCAAAGTAGACAGAAAAAGTACTTCAGGCACATGTCAGTTACTTGGAAATAGACTTGTGTCTTGGTTCAGTAAAAAGCAAAATTCATTTTCAACCTCGCAGCTGGAAGTTGTTGTGCTTAAGTTTTATGGATGAGACAACAACTAAGAGATTATGGCATTGAAGAAGGGTTGATACCTATAATGTGTGATAATACAAGTGCAATAGCTATAATAGTTAACCCAGTTTTGCACTCAAGGACAACGCACATTGACGTGAGACATCACTTTATAAGAGATCATGTAGAAAAGAAAGATATTACAGTTCTCTATGTCCCAACTGAGGACCAGTTGGCTGACATCTTCACAAAACCTCTGGACATAGAAAGGTTTTGAAAACTGAGAACTGAATTAGGGATCATAAAAGTCAGTTAAGTTAGTTAAGCCTCAGAGATTCGTCAAGGGGATTGATCTTTATCATGATGGGTGAGCTCACTTGACAGATCAGTCATTGACATCAACAATCTCAAACTGACCAACTGAATTAAGGACGGAACTGACCTTTAAGGATGACAGTTGAAAATTCAAATCAGTTTTTATCCAGTCAAAGAATTTCAAAGGTTAAAAGGATAATACCAACAACAGTTACATCGCATTTAATTACCGCCATTTTTGTCAGAATTTGTTGCGTGTGTACCCAATAATGCCAAATAGTACATGCATCGGTTACACAAACACTCTGTGGTATTTGAAAGATTGTACAATATCTCTCAAAAGATCGTGCAATCAGATCAATAACCGCACAACCCCTCTATATATCTTTTCAGACTCCTACCCCATCAATACACAAAAATCAAATTCTCTTCTTTTTCTTAAAGCCCATAAAATTTCTTACAATGGCCGCCTCTAAACATTGACAAGAATCCAGATTAACAGCCATTGTAGAAAGCTTTTCCTTTGAAGAATTCCAAGAATTGTGCAACAATACTCTTCTCGGGAGCTTTATATGAGAAAATATCAAGAAAACACAAGGATTAAGAAATCTTTTGGAAGTTAAAATGAAGAAAGATCTTGACTTGGAAGGTTTATTACAATTTTGGGAAAATTTGAAGATGGTAAAGAATTCACTGGTGACAAATGTTCATAGAGAGAAGGTTATTATCAATGAAGAGATATTAAGGCAACTATTTGATTTCAATAAGCCACTTGTGAAATCAATAGACCTAGCATGTTTGCCGCTCAAGCGTGAAGCCTTTCTCACCCAGATTTTAGCCACAGATCAACCAGCGGAACTTATACTCATCTCAACCATCTCAAGACTGAATTTGCCTTACTCATCAGATGGATAAGAAAACATGTTATCAGACATTTCAGAGGGTTAGATAACTTATCCAAAGAGGGGATATATCTGATGAACATCATATGGGATGAATTTGAATTCAACTGGCAGGATATGTGTTTAGTTAGATCAAGAAGCAACACTTAGCTGAAATAGCATGTGTTAGCAAAACCCAAGCTGAATAAAGGAAAAGAGTTGAGAGATTCTGTTGAAGAAATCACTCAGTAGAGTAATTCAGCATTACTTAGTGAGACTCAGTCAAGGAAAGGAGGCTGAACAAGCTGTTGTTTCAAGAACTACTGATTATAAGAAAATTACAGCAGTAGTAAGATCAAGGAAAGAGGCTTCCGTAGCTGAAGAAAAGAGGAAGACTGTTTCTCAACAGATAGCTAAACAGAAAGGAGTCAAGCGAAAATCTGACTCACAGAAGGAAAAGTCAGTTGGAAGGCGTTTGTTCCCAGGTACTTCAGTTGAGGAAACTGAAACAAGCAATACGGCACCAACTGAGGGGGAACAACAACTGACAACTGAAGATATTCAACTTGCTGAAAACAAAAAGCTGAAACTATCAGAGAAACAAGTTTCCACTATGGATGTTGAACAAAAGCAACAAAATTTCAGCAACAACAATCTTAGCAACCAGAATATATCTTTGAACCCGAAAGGATCATTAATCTGATGAAGATGAAGCTCAAAACTGAAGACTCTCGGGAATCATTCAAATATGTTTTAAAGGCTGGAGAAAGGATATTCCTAGAGAATCTCAAAATAGAAGACTTATATGCATTATTCCCCATGGATGAATTCTTAACAAGATGCTATGAGAAACTTGAAGAGAAAGCTCAAGAAGAAGAAATTAGCTGAATTATCTATACCGGATGATGTTTTAAAGAAGAATGATGATGACAAGGATGATGATTCAAAGAAGATGCCAGAGCAAATTTCAGTTTTACATCAAGAAGAGAAAGCTGATATTCAAGAAGATAAAACTGAAGCTCATGATCAAGAAGGATTGCCAGTTGGTTCACAGACAACTGACAGTCAGAAACAAGAAGAAGCTGATAAAAAACAGTTGATGATTGTGGAAAATCAAACTCAGTCAACTAAAGAAAAAGTTGATCCAACAGAGTTGTTGACACCTGAAGAACTTACCAGAGTTCAAAATTCTCTGGATAGTATGCTCAATCAAAAAGAAGATTACAACAATCTTCTATCAAAAATCTAAGTCTACTTGGATTACAGGAAGAAAACTGATGTCTTAGTTCATTCCAAGTTCGACACTATCAAACATACCACTTCAAAATCAGTTTCAGAAATTCTCAAGTTAAAGGAACAGCTTGAAATTACAACCTTGGAAGATAGAGAAGCTCAAGCTCAAGCTGACTGGCACTTAAACAAGAGAATCTATGGATTATAGACTCGGCTCTCCGAAGTTCTAACTTCTCAAAAGGGCATAGCAGATGATCAAAAGGTAACTCATTTGTTAATCAATCAGTTATACGATGCCAAAAAAGAGGAAGTAGAAGAAGAAAAGCTGAAGCTACAAGAGGATAAGTTGAAACTAGAAACTGAATTGAGTGAACTAAAGAAAGGAAAATCAGCAACAGATCCATATGTTAGCAATGTAGAAGAACTCAGTGATGAACATCTCATACTAAAATACAGCCAACCTGAAGAGAAAAGAGCCATTCTTACACAGGATTTGTGGATCAAATTCTACAAGGATTATAATCATGTCGAGGCGTACATGCACAAGACTTATGAAGAATCACTTGTTTATTCTTATCTGATGCATATCTGATAAACTACTTTTATATGATTAAATATACGTTATATTATTATGTTTTATCAACGAATTCTATATAAAATATATGAAATTATGGTATAAATAGTATGAAATGTTAATCTTTATAATTTAGAGTAGTTAGTAGTAATAATAGTAAAAAGTTGTAATTTTGTACGATTTTAGTAAATCGGAGTTAATAAAGTGTCGATTTACGTGGGTATTTATGGTATTTTATTGCTTGATTTATAAACCGAGACCCGAGAATAGACATATTGAAGTTTAATCATATCTCTGGAAGAATTTAGAGAGTGCCACGAGCTTAAATGGTCAAATGAATAGCTTAAGTGGTCAAGTGGCCAATCAATTTGGTTAAGTGGTAATCGAGAAATGTCTTCGACAAACGAATGGCTCATCAAAACGATGTTATCTGAAGAAGATTTCTTCACGAAAGTTGTAGATTTTTCCGAGAGCTTTCCGATGCCGCTTGAATCATGATTTTTGGAGGTCCAGAACTCGAGATATGAATTTTAGAAGTTTAATAATTATATATAATTATAATTATATATCACCTTTTATCTTGATTGCAATCGGGAGGTGGAAGTAATCATTAGTCCGGACCGATCCGGCTTGATCTCGGACGGTCCGGCCCAAGAACCTTTGTCTATAAAAGGAGCTCATTTGCAAACAGAAACGAATGTACCAATATATATACACTATATCATATATACATATCTTCTCCTCTTCTATTTTTCTTTTTAATTAGTAGTTTGTAAATAGGCCTTAAGCCAAAAATAATAATCTCGTAGTATCGTTGTAATGCTCGGGAAATTATCAGAAGTTCAGTGTTGTTGAAGTCATTGTAATGTCCGGAAGAGTACAACTCTGATTCAGCATTTGTAATCGGGTAACTTTTCTTAAGTATTTATGTTTGTTTTTATCTTTTTTGTTGTTATAATGTTTTTAGGCTAACTCTAATAACTAGCCAAAGTTATGTAATCGTTTTATTTCGATCTTTTTGGTAAAGGAATGCTGTCTAATTAAAATTTACTAAAATTGAGTTAATTGAATCTTTTTCTATTCTGTAACGTATTGATAATATTCGGATTGACGTAATTAACCAAGATGAATCGCAACATATAACCTAACGATGAACCGACCGGAGAAGTTAGGATATGAGATAAAAGATAGATAAACCGGAGGGTAAATTTGGTTTGTGCGAAAGCGTGACAACGGAATCCTATTTCTACGAAGGCGATTTGTCTTGGGAAAGATTAATCTTATTAAAATTTTGCTCGAGATCGTAATAATGTTAAAATCAACAGTTTAATTAAAACTAACACCGGAAAGTTAAATCGATCCGCGCGACAACCGGAGCCTTTTGAATAACATCGCCCGTCGACAAAGCGGAATAACCTCTTTTATCCGGGGTAGATTTGTACTCGGTACTGGTCCAGACTAACTGAGATTAGCATGGGGCAGTTGTGGAGATTGAACCGATGACAATGACATATGACAATTTCATACGCTCGTGTGAGGAGGAATTGTTAACCTCAGGAGTGCACCATTTCATTTACTCAATTGGACCTAAAATAAAAGGAAAGATCGAGCACATTCCGTCTACTGAAAAGATTGTATAATTCAATTATATAAACTTTGGCTAGTTCTATAAAATATATTGGTATCTATATATTTATATTTATATATATATTTTGCAATCTATGTACATCTATATATATTTATATATCTATATATATTATATTAGAATAACTTTTAAATTACGCATTTATTTTATGTTGACTAGAATAGTAGTGATACGTGTTATAAAATTACGGTTTAGATCGAGTTAATAATGACTCTTTGGTGTTTAACCACACTTAAAAGAATTACCAAGTTCCACGAGGATTCGACACTCGACTCACCATACTAGCACTACTGATTTGACTGATATAATCGTCGGTTAAGGGTAGTATTAGCACTAGAAAAGGCCACGTCGACTTTTCGCGGCGCCGTTGCCGAGGAACGTCGCTAATTTCTTTTTTGTGTCTATGGTTACTACTTGTATTAGCTCAAAATTCTCGAGAATAAGTCAACACTTTTCTTATCTCATTTCTATTTTATTTTTGTTGGTACCTACCTTATAGGTAAATTACCAATTTTACTACTATCAATTTTCGTGTTATTTTTCTATTTTCGTTAGTTGATGACCGAAGTGGTAAGGCCCCACTCACTCCTTATAAGCCCGACATAAACACTTACGAAAAGGCGTTAAAGTAGAGAGTAAACGTGGTCATACTAGTCGGAAATCGACCAAGAATCATCTTCAAACAGAAATACGAGAATGGTGAAATCGGTGATGAAACAAATGAGCAGAGGCTAGATCATGCTCCAGGGCATGGACAAAACCCCTGTTAACCCTAATAATAATAATAATAATAGAAATAATCGAATCGGAACCGGAATAATCGTAATAACCCACCAAACCCGAGACCTATCTCGTGATCAAACCATAAGAAGAAACCGGACTAATAATCCCATACTTTTACCCAATGAAGGAGAAAATAATTTTGAGATTAAATCTCATCTTTTGGTTTAATTGACGCAAGAGCCCAATTCTAGGAAAGGATGATGAAGATCCACATCATCATCTCTATCTTTTGAAGAAGCTGCATGCAATCTGACCAAAAGTCAAGGTGCTCATAAGGAATTAACGAGGATGACTATGTTTCCTTTTTCTCTAAAAGGACGAGCACGAGATTGATTTATGTCTCTTCCACATCATTCACTTACAAGTTGGGAGGAGATTCAAACTGAATTTCAAACAATATTTCACTCTGGACTAAATTTGGAATTAAAAGTCGAGGTTGCTAACTTTAGACAAGGATCTCAAGAAAGCGCTCGGGAATGCACAGGAAAGATTTAAAAATTGTTAAGAGCTTGTCCCGACCATGGTTATTCCTTAGATATGCAAATTCAACTTTTACGTAAGTAAATTAAGAAAAGATTCACGCGGCGGATGTAGATCATGCATGTGGTGGTTCTTTAATGATGAGTGAAGCTCAAATAGTTTACGATGCTATAGAAAAGATTTCCAAAAATAATGAGAATGTGGGAAACCGGTTCTAGCACCAGAAAAGTAGCTTTTGCAGGAGAATGTACATCTAATACGGAAGTTCTAGCACATTTAGAAAATTTGAGTAGGAAATTTGATGGCCTACAATCATACAAAAACCAAAGTTCAGAAAATAGTACACCAACTGAATACTCAAATCAGGAAAATATGCCATTAGGGATTGAAGAACCAACAGGATATTCAAGAGAGGAGGTGAGTTTTCTTCAGCAGCATAGGAATTTGAACAATGCATATTAAAACTCGTTTAATGCTATTAGAAGAGATTATCCTACTTATCGATGGTCTGAAAACCCTAGTAAGCAAGGACAACCTCCATATCCAGTCCCATATAGGAATAATAATCAAGTTTATCAAGAAAACACATCTAATCAGAATTTACAATCATTACCTAGATCCTATCCTCAACATACCACTCAAAGTATACCAGTAACTCAAAGTTCAACTCAACCTGCAGAAGGGGTTGAAAAATGGGAAAAACTAATGGAAAATATGATGGGTGTAGTATCTACTCAAGCTAAGAATATGGAAAATGATCACTTCTATTGGTACAGTCACTAAAGATATGAGTACAATGAAAACATCTATGAGTGGACATGATACCAGAATGAGAACTATAGAAGCCTCATTGAGGAATATGGAAGATCATTTGAGTAGGGAAGGTGAACGTAACGACAGTAGACCTCCTGGAGGATTACCAAGCAATACTGAAAGAAACCCAAGAGAGGTAAATGTTGTAGTTACGAGAAGTAGAAAACTCTGTGGTAGTAATGGAGTAGAAAACTTCGGGAATAATGAAGTAGAAAATGATTTAGATGAAAAAAATGATGAAACTAAAGATGAAATTGAATTCACTGAAGAGGAAGAAGAAATTATAGAGAATTTCTTGAAAAGGAATAGAAGTTTGGAACCTGAGAATGAAGGTGAAAAATGGGTAAAAATCCCTAGGATTTTGAAGGATCCCATGGATAAATATTTAAGGAATTTATTCAAGGAACATATTAGAGTAGAGGATAATGAAAACAAGGATGAAAAACAGGAAGAACTGAAGGAATCTGGAGTAGAGATTGATTCGGGGAATGTTTTAAAAGAAAAAATTCAAGAACCTGATACTTGGCGATCAAGTAATACTCAAAAGTTTAAGGATAAAGGAAAAGAGAAAATGACTTTGGGGTCAAAGGTTGTAGATTTGGAATCTTTACTTTACCCACCTAAAGATCAAATTAAAAGATTAAAGCGATCGAAGTATGCTCGTTTCCTTGATACTTTTCGTCATATTCATGTTAATATCCCTGTTATCGAAGCTCTAATTAGTATGCCTGCTTATGGAAAGTTTCTGAAAGATATTCTGTCAAACAAGAAAAAATTAGAAGAATATGAGAATATATGCCTAAATGAAGAATGTTCTCATAGTTTTTATAAAGATAAGTTACCGCCTAAAGCGAGAAGATCTGGAAGTTTTACCATTCCATGTGAAATTGGAGGATTTGTTTAAGAAGGTCTTATGTGATCTTGGAGCTAGTATAAATCTCATGTCTTATGAGGATTATAAGAAGCTAGGCATAGGAAATCTTATTTAAGATCGAAATGACTCTGCAAATGGCAGATAGATCGATTAAATACCCTAAAGGAATTATTGAAGACGTATTGGTTAAAATAGACAAGTTCTATTTTCCAGTAGACTTTGTAGTTATGGAAATGGAAGAAGGATATTCAGCGCCACTTATCTTAGGTCGACCATTTCTAGCTACAGGAAGAACTTTAATAGATGTCCAGAAAGGAGAATTAATTCTGAGAGTCAATGAAAAGGAAGTTTCTTTCAATATTTTCAAAGCTATGAATCATCCATACAAATCACCAGAATCATGTTCTTTTATAGAAGATATTCATTCATCTATGATAATCGATTACCAACTTTTTAAGACAGATTAGAAGAATGCTTAACTCTGTCTATCTATAAGGAAGATGAGAAAGACACCGAAATGAAAGAGATAATTCTTTTTCTAGATAAATGAAGTTTTACTTTTAAACCATCTTGGCATAAGTATTTGGAATTAGAACTAGAAGGACCAGTTCTTAAACCATCACTGGAAGATCCACCTAAGAATCTGGAATTGAAACCGTTACCTTTAAATCGAAGTATGCTTTTCTTGAAACTAATAATCTATTACGGTTATTATTTCATCATCTTTAATTGAGCAACAAGAAGATCAATTACTTAGAATGTTGAAAAAGCATAAGAAAGCTTTTGGATGGACAGTTGCCGATATTTCGGGGTATTAGCCCGGAGATTTGCGTTCATAAGATAATTCGAAGGAAGATGCTAAACCTTGTATTCAACCGCAACGCCGCCTCAACCCAAATTTGCAGTTAATTGTTAAGAAAGAAGTCATTAAGCTATTAGAAATGGGGATAATCTTTCCCATATCAGATAGTGAATGGGTTAGTCCAACTCAAGTGGTACCAAAGAAATGAGGTTTCACAGTGAAAGAGAATGAAAGGAATGAATGGATTCCGACTAGAGAGATTACAGGTTATCGAATGTGCATTGATTTTAGAAAACTAAATGATCATACTAAGAAAGATCATCATCCACTTCCATTCATAGTTCGGGATGTTGGAGCGTTTAAGTGGACATAAGTATTCTTGTTTCTTAGATGGTTATTCGGGATATTTACATATATTCATTGCGGTGAGGAGATAGAGAAAAAACTACTTTCACTTGTCCTTATGGAACTTTTGCTTATAAAAGAATGCCGTTTGGTTTATGTAATGCACCACTACATTTCAAAGATGTATGATAGCTATATTTCTTTGATATGGTTGAGAAATTCTTAGAAATTTTTATGGATGACTTTAGTGTTTACGGAGATTCATTTGATGTTTGTGTGTTACACTTAGAACGAGTGTTACAACGTCTGTGAAGATACCAATTTAGTACTAACCGGGAAAAATGTCACTTAATGGTATCGAAGGGATTGTTTTAGGTCACAGAATCTACGAAGAAGGTATTGAAGTTGATAAAGCTAAAGTCGAAGTAATTGAAAAATTACCTCCACCCGTTAATTTAAGAACTCTAAGAGGATTTCTCGGACATGCAGTTTTTATAGAAGGTTCATTGCTGATTTTTCAAAGATAGCAAAGCCTCTAAGTCATTTACTTGAAAGGAAGTACCTTTTAACTTTGATAGTAAATGTATGGAAGCCTTCGGACCTTAAAAGCGAGGTTGACTCTTGCACGGTGTTGGTAGCACCAGATTGGAGTTTGCCATTTGAGATTATGTGTGATGCGAGTGATTTAGTTTGTAGGAGTTGTCTTAGGTCAAAGATATAACAAAATTCTCAAAGCTATTTTACTATGCATCTCACACATTAAACGCGACTCAACTAAATTATGCAACTACGAGAAAAGAACCGTTAATGTGATTTTTGCCTTAGATAAGTTTAGATCGTATATTGTTGGATCTAAAGTAATAATTTATCTGAGACCATTCACCAAGTATTTAATGAGTAAGAAAGATGCTAAACCTCGTCTTCTTAGATGGATTCTCTTACTTCAAGAATTCGATATTGAAATTAAAGATAAAAAGGAAGTGAGAATGTAGTAGCGGATCATCTAAGTAGAATGGAAAATGAGGAAGAAATAGGAATTGAAATTAAAGATTCATTTCTGATGAAGCAGTTGTTTAGAATAGATACTCCTTCAACCATGCGGTTATTAAAAATAGAATTCCTTCTAAGGAAGTTTCACCTTGGTTTGGAGATATCATTAATTACTTAACTTTGTGATTATATTCCGTCTCATTGGACTTGGTGTGAGAAAAAAAGTTCTTTATGACTTAAAATTTTATTCTTGGGAGGAACCGGACCTTTTCCGTAAATGTTCGGTTGGGATAATCGAAAATGTGTGCTGATAATGAAATATTAAGTGTTTTATCATTTTGTCATGATCGAGGGAGGAGAGGTCATCATGGAGGTTGGAAAACTGCTTTTAAAGTTTTACAATGTGGTTTTATTGGCCTACACTATATAGAGATGCTTATAAGTATGTTAAATCTTGTGAGTCGTGTCAAAATGGGGAAATGTATCTAAAAACATGAAATGCCTATCTGACCTATTTTAGAATGTAAGTTATTTGATGTTTGGGGTATAGATTTCATGGGACCTTTCCTATATCTTTTGGAAAAAGATTTATTCTTGTAATGGTAGATTATGTCTCGAAATGGGTAGAAAAGTGAAGCTCTTCCCACTAATGATACCAAAGTTGTCATACGATTCCTTAAAAGAATATATTTACCGGATATGGCATTCGAGGGCTATCATTAGTGATAGAGGTCACACTTTTGTAATAGACCATTTACTAAGATAATTGAAAAATATGGTGTAACGCATAAGTTAGGAACGCCCTATCATCCGCAAACTAGTGGACAGGTAGAGGTGTCGAATAGAGAAATCAAAAGAATCGTGGAAAAAACAGTTGATTCAAATCGTAAAAACTGGGCAGTAAAATTAGATGATGCATTATGGGCGTCTGTAAGCAGCTTTTAAGACACCAATTGGTTGTTCTCTCTATAAGTTAGTCTTTGGTAAGTCTTGTCATCTCCCAGTTGAGTTAGAACACCGAGCCTTATGGGCTATTAAATTTTTGAATTTCGATCCTAAGGCTGTCGGTGATCATAGATTGCTTCAATTAACAGAACTAGAAGAATTTCGTCTCGATTCTTATGGAAACGCTCGAATCTACAAGGAACGCACGAAATCTTTCCATGATAAGAGAATCTTTAAGCGTGAGTTCCATGTAGGTGATCGAGTGCTTTTGTACAATTCACGTTTAAAGTTGTTTCCAGGTAAGCTTAAGTCGAGATGGACAGGTCCATTTAAAGTAACAAGGGTTTACAAAACTTGAGCTGTTGAACTAACTGATGGAAATACAACTTTTATAGCCAATGGCCACAGAGTAAAGTTATTTGTGGAGGGAGAATGAATCACACTGAAAGAAGAAATAATGCTACTGATTGATCCCCCGACAAATTGAAAAAAAAAAGAAGAGAAAAACAAAAAAAAAACTGAAAAGCAGAGAAACTGGAATCAGCCGAATACCAGGTGCTATCTATCTTTTTACTTTTAAAGTTAGGCCTAGATAAAGATGTCGCGTTTAAAACAGAAGCTTTAGTTTTTGAACAAAACAAGAAATTGTTGAGAGAGATCAGATTGAGAGAAGTATGTAATGGAACATCAAGAAGTGCGATAAAAAGAAGGGCAAAATTTTTGATGAGATGCAGAATCTGTGGAAAAAGTGAACATGTTGGACGCTGTGGGATAAACACAACCAAATCCCAGGATGAGTGTTTGAATATTGTTAGGAAGGGAACGATTAGGTGGTTATCCGAAAATCCCGATGGAATTCCGAGAGATAATTCAAATGCTTCGTTTTTAGGAGTTAGGTTGATTGAGCGTTATATCAGAACTCTGGAAGATTTAGAAATCGAAGAATCAGGAACCCCTTATGTTTCGAGTCTTTTTCTTATATTTTATTTTATAAAATTTTCGCATAACTTCTGATAATTTTCTAAAATTGGATCTTTCTAAAATTTGAGGAGTTTCATAAAAAATTTATAAAAGTTTTTTAAGTTTTAATTTTAATATTTTATAAGAGTGGATATAAATTTATTAAATTTTTATAAGCTTTTTATTAAAGTGTTATAAAGATTTTATTAATTTTTAGAAATTGTTATAAAATTATAAAATTTCCTTCATATTTTATTTTTAAATTTTTTTAATCAAGTTTTATAAGAATTTTATAAGTTTTAATCATAAAAATTAGAAAATCGGAAAAAATGAAAAAAAAAATTGGGCAGGGACCGATCCGGCCTTAACCCGGACCGGTCCGGGGTCTAAAAACATAAAAAAGACGGGGACCTTCTTTTTCTTCTTCTTCTTCCCTAATTTTCTTCTAACAACCTGCACTCCCCACCCCAAAACCCCACCACTCGAAACATTTTATCAATTCTTCCACAAAAATTCACCTCTCACACTACCACTACTTGATTTCTTCCTCTTTTCATCTCTTCTCTTCTACACAAAAATTAAAAAAAATTAAAATGGAGCAAAAACAAGCTACATTTCATTCCGGCGACTTTTCAACTTTTCCGGCCGACTTTTCAACGTTTTCTTCATATTAAGGTATAATTTAGTTTATTTAGTTATCAATTTCAGTATTTTTCATAATTTTTAGATTAATTTCAAACTGTTTTGATTTTTGAGTGTGTTGTGACATTTTTATTTTTGTTGTTTTTGTTGTTGTTTTTGTTGTTGATTGGCATTACCAATATCGTAGAATGGCTGAGTCGAGTAGGAAAGGCTCTAAAAAGCGAAAATCAAACATTCCCATATCAACTCCTGTCGTAGGAACAGTAATTTTATCACCTGAAGAAGAATCCGTTAGCTTTGATAAAACCGCATCACCTGAGGCTAAGAAAGCATATGAGAAAATTTATAGTAAATGTGATGTGTTGGTTGAAAAATGATTAGACTTGGATGATTTAGGTGATGAAGTTAAAAATATTTTTACGAGACGTCAGTGGTTAGATTTAGCAGCTATAAGGGAAGGGGAGATTAACACGACTCTAGTAGCTGAGTTTTATTCATTTTTATCTACACTTTCACAGAGCAGCTTACTCGTCGCCAAACTGTACCCCCTAAGAGCCGAAATATTCCTTTTAGCCCTGAAGTCATAAATGCAATCCTAGGAGTTGAAGTTTTTCCTGATGAGGAGGATTACAGGGTAGTTTATAATCTAGATGATCCTGCAAGTTTTGAGCAAACTGCCCTGAGAGCTCAGAATGCTTTTGACCCGACCGCTGCGTGGGTTGAAAATCGGTTTAACTACGGGAATTGTTTTAGAGGATTGAGGGCAATTAAAAGATTTATTAGCCATAATCTCTACCCCTCACGTAAACATACTGCTTTTGGAAAGGAAGATGTTTGTATCGCTTGGGTGATGGTAAACGATGTTAGAGTGGATGTTGGAAAGGTCATGTTTAAAAGAATTTTCGAGAGTATTGTCATTGCCAGACCAGGGAGTCATCTATACTTCCCTTGTTTTATCTCTGATTTATGTCGTAGGGTGGGAGTACCAGTCCTGCCTAATGACAAATTATCTCTGGCAGATGCCAATTTGATTGGACCGAGTTTGACTGCACTTCCGGATGGTAGTATACGCTCTTTGCTTAGAAGACGTCAAACTCAACCAGCTCCACCAGTTTTCACATCTTCTTCTTTTCCATCTTTTTCTAGTCAGCCTCAACAAACTCCTTTCTCCAACACTATCACATATGATATGTTTCAATCTTTAGTAACAGACGTTGCACGTGGTCAAGCCAACATGGCTTTATATGCTGAGAGTAATAGGCAGTGGTGTGATCATATTCGTAGAGGTTTAAGGAGGAACGAGCAGTTGCTTCGTAATCCTACTTTTGATGATCCTGCCTATCCACCTTGTCAGTCAGATCCTTATACCTTACCAGAGTGGGTAACACCCACCGTCGAGCTTTCATCCATCGTCATATCCTTTTGGAAGGCAATCTAGTGGAACAGGTGTATTTTCGACAGGTGTTCAGAGACCAGCGATGTCTAGTTGGGGAGGATTCACTGAGTTTGCACATGTCACGACTGGCATGAGTTCGATGGGTCTTGATAGTTCAGTCAGGACTACGGTTCGAGAGACCGACTTCTCGATCGTTTCCGAGTTCAAGTTTTCACGTCGATCCAGAGGAAGACTACGAAGAAGATTGAATTTAATAACTATGTTTGATTAAACATTTTTAAGGCACATTTCATTTTATTCGACATTTGTCATTTAGATATTGGTTTGTTTTCATTTTCGTTTATTTTAATTTTATAGTCGTCTTATCGAAATTTGGTTTGTATTCTAAATCGTTTTAGTTTTTATAAAAACTATAAAAAAACCCAAAAATAATTTTTGTATAATTACTACGTCATTCTACAAAAATATAATGTGTCGTTTTATCCGTTTGTATCAAGTTTAATTAACCATTATGAAGTATCTTCAAGGAAAAAGGTATGTAATGTTCAGCACGTGAAGTAAAAAACCAAAATAAAACTTGACTTTTACCTCTGTCCTCAGTAAAAGCAGGATGAGGCCGGACCGGTCCGGCCTAGACTCGGCCCGAGCCGTGAAGGGAAAGGGGTGAGTCATTTTTAGAGTCCGTCTAATGCATCCACGTATGTAAACTTTTCCATCTATTAAAGGAGGTAAGGGCATGAGTAAACATTATAATTCACTGTCTTTCCTTTTACTTTCAACTCTGTTTTAAAATTTTCATCTAATTTTAAATGTCGAACCACTCCTCACCGTCGGTTAATTCTTACGAGCCTCACACCCCGGATTTTCTGGAATCTCAAGCTTCAAATGAGAATATCATTTTACACCATCGTTTTGCGAATTCTCCAATCCAGTTGGAGAAAGGTTTAAATGTCGATAAGATTGATCAATGGGGAAAAACGATTATTCGAAGTTATGGTTGGAAAAAATTTGTCAGTACGCCGAGAGGAAGGATAAATGTCTCGATAGTTCGAGAATTTTATTCTGCCCTCATGACGACGTCCATGATCGATATCACTCAGATTGTATCGGTAAGAGAGTGTTTGTTGTTCTCTCTTCTTCTATTATCAACCAAATTTTTGCAATTCCACGGTTTCAATGCGGCATTTTGAGATAACTTGGGGATTACAAAATCCACACAATCATTTGAACAAAATCCACGAGTCTTTCCAATGTCTATTCCCTCTTTTCGACACAAATCACGATATATCAACGAGTGCTTTACTTCCACACCTAAAGGCGTGGAAACATTTCATTAATTCTGTAGGTGTATCCTACTTGGGATTTGGGAGCCTTAGTGATAATGAAATGCTTCAACATATCTTTGACGGTTGGTGTATTTGTCGATCGGGGAAATTCGATTCAAAGGATCGTGTTGGAGTTTGCTATCACAAGAGGCAGTATGGGCAAACCTATGCCTAATTCATGGATGATATCGCGCCTGTGTACTCAGATGAGTGGAGTGGTAGAGTTTGAGACGGATGAGATTTTTCCGTCTAGAGATAGTCGAGTTGGATTGTTACCGGTTGATACACCGGGTTGTTCGTCTACGATCTAGATAGTTTGTTGGTGGTTTGTTTAGGATGTTTAAGTTTTAATAAGTTAAATTAAGTTAAGTTTGAAGTTTTTTTCTAGTTAGTTAAGTTTATGCTCTTTTAAGTTTGTAATAATCTATCTTGTTTAATATATATATGTCTCAGTTTTTTAAGTTTGTTTATTATTTAATGATATAATCAGTATACGCTAAAAATTAAAATCGGAATAATAAAAATAATAGATAATTTTAATTTTATTTTCAAACCTACTTATTTAATACTCATTGAACATCGGGACGATGCCACTTCGTAAGGGGGGAGTAAGAGTTAGGTTAGAAAATTCATTAAAATTTTCGAAAATAGTTATAAATTATAAAATTATCAAAATTTTTCTTTTTAGATAAATTAAGTTGTTAATATATAAATATGAATAAGAAATGATATAATTTGAAAGAATAAGTTTTTAATTAAGTAAAGTATATTAGATATATTATAATTAAATTTTAATAAGATTTTAAGTTTATATAATTGAGTAATTAATATTAGATATTGTTTTTATGAAATTATATAAGTATGTTGATAATTATAAGTAAAATTTTTAGAATAATTTTTTCAATATGAATTATGAGTTTGGAATTGGACTAGGGATGTCGATTTTTGGCACCACAAAAATATAACTATAGCCAAATAGCCTACCTAAATTTCCAATTTTTGTTCTTATGTCAGCCTTGATTAGAGTGATCAAGACCTCACTCGAAATTGTCAATTGTGATTAAATAACCAAGCTTTAGCTAATTTTGGTCTACATTTCCTTGAAAATACTGCAAATTTGTACGTACTTATAAAAAGAGATGAAGACATAAAAGCTAAGTTTTGGTATATGCTGAGATTGGAAAAATTAGATAAGTATTAGTATATTCGATCTTACCTCATGACACTTGTAAGATAGTCGATTTTGGTAATAAGCTCGGATATATTAATATTCTAAATTAAGAACGAAGCACCATATTTACACAGAATTAATCAAATACCAGGTATCTTCCTTATCTATGATTAACAACTTAAAAATAAAAAGAACATATCGGTTGTAGCTACCAATGATTTGAGTGAGTAGGGTATTATCAAGAAATGTCCTATATCGCTATGAGGAAATTAAGCTCCCGATTGCCTGATGATAGTAGTCCGGCTAGGGTATTATCTAGAAATGTCCTATTCTTTGGGAGTGAAGGCACCGAATAAAAAAGAAAAAGTTGAATGATAAGATCTCAAGAATGATTGCAAGTTTAAGGAAACCGGACTTGTAATTTTCGATCGAAAGAGTAGTACTCCGATCAATCTTGATGAAGCAATGCTTGTAAGTTTGATTTTCTACACACACTCACGCTTTTAGTTCTTAAATTTATCTTTAAAAAAAAAAAGATGTTATTAATCTATGATTATTTTTTGATCAAGAATATGAAGATGTAGTACGCATACGACTTGCTCTCTCTCTTTTTGATTTCCCTTTTTCCGATTAACCAACATCTTGAAACTCGAATCATATAAGCCATTTTTTTTGTCGACTACGACCGAGTTTCCGATTCCAGAATTTCATAATAGTTGCGATTAAAAATAATTCTGATATTTTATTTATACTTATTAAGTGTTACATGTACAATTTTATCTAAATAATATTTAATGTTTAAGTTATTTAAGTTATATACACTTTCTGTCTTCTTACGATTTTAAATTAGAAAAAGTAATATATTTATAATATTGACAATATAAATTAAATTAAAAATTATAATCGATCAATTATATTATCTTTTATTACACGCTTATTTTTGCTCTAGGGACGATCAAAAGCTAAGTGGGGAGTAGTTGATAAACTACTTTTATATGATTAAATATACGTTATATTATTATGTTTTATCAACGAATTCTATATAAAATATATGAAATTATGGTATAAATAGTATGAAATGTTAATCTTTATAATTTAGAGTAGTTAGTAGTAATAATAGTAAAAGTTGTAATTTTGTACCGATTTTAGTAAATCGGAGTGTAAATATCGATTTACGTGGGAATTTGTGGTATTTTATTGCAGATTTATAAACCGAGACCCGAGAATTGACATATTGAAGTTTAATCATATATCTAGAAGAATTTAGAGAGTGCCACGAGCTTAAATGGTCAATTGAATAGCTTAAGTGGTCAAGTGGCCAATCAATTTGGTTAAGTGGTAATCGAGAAATGTTTTCGACAAAACGAATGGCTCATCAAAACGACATTATCTGAAGAAGATTTCTTCACGAAAGTTGTATATTTTTCCGAGAGCTTTCCGATGCCGCTTGAATCATGATTTTTGGAGGTCGAACTCGAGATATGAATTTTAGAAGTTTAATAATTATATATAATTATAATTATATATCACCGCATATGCTGATTGCAATCAGGAGGTGGAAGTAATCATTAGTCCGGACCGATCCGGCTTGATCTCGGACCGGTCCGGCCCAAGAACCTTTGTCTATAAAAGGAACTCATTTGCAAACAGAAACGAATGTACCAATATATATACACTATATCATATATATATATCTTCTCCTCTTCTATTTTTCTTTTAATTAGTAGTTTGTAAATAGGCCTTAAGCCAAAAATAATAATCTCGTAGTATCGTTGTAATGCTCGGAAATTATCGAAGTTCGATGTTGTTGAAGTCGTTGTAATGTCCGGAAGAGTACAACTCGATTCAAACATTTGTAATCGGGTAACTTTTCTTAAGTATTTATGTTTGTTTTATCTTTTTTGTTGTTATAATGTTTTTAGGCTAACTCTAATAACTAGCCAAAGTTATGTAATCGTTTTATTTCGATCTTTTGGTAAAGGAATCTTTGTCTAAGTAAAATTGACTAAAATTGAGTTAATTGAATCTTTTTCTATTCTCATAACGTATTGATAATATTCGGATTGGCGTAATTAACCAAGATGAATCGCAACATATAACCTAACGATGAAGCCGACCAGAGAAGTTAGGATATGAGATAAAAGATAGAAAAACCGAGGGTAAAATTGGCGTCTTGGCGTGACAACGGAATCCTATTTCTACCCGGGCGATTTGTCTTGGGAAAGATTAATCTTATTAAAATTGTGCTCGAGATCGTAATAATGTTAAAATCACCGTTTAATTAAAACTAACACGGAAAGTTAAATCGATCCCGCGACAACCGGAGCCTTTTGAATAACATCGGTCTCGACAAAGCGGAATAACCTCTTTTATCGGGGTAGATTTGTACTCGGTACTGTCGAGACTAGCGAGATTAGCATGGGGCAGTTGTGGAGATTGAACTGATGACAATGACATATGACTATTTCATACGCTCGTGTGAGGAGGAATTGTTAACCTCAGGAGTGCACCGTTTCATTTACTCAATTGGACCTAAAATAAAAGGAAAGATCGAGCACACATTCCGTCTACTGAAAAGATTGTATAATTCAATTATATAAACTTTGGCTAGTTCTATAAAATATATTGGTATCTATATATTTATATTTATATATATATATTTTGCAATCTATGTACATCTATATATATTTATATATCTATATATATTATATTAGAATAACTTTTAAATTACACATTTATTTTATGTTGACTAGAATAGTAGTGATCTGTGTTACAAAATTGCGGTTTAGATCGAGTTAATAACAGCTCTTTGGTGTTTAACCACACTTAAAAGAATTACCAAGTTCACGAGGATTCGACACTCGACTCACCATACTAGCACTCTGAGTTTGACCCGATACTTTATCGGTTAAGGGTAGTATTAGCACTAGAAAAGGCCACGTCGACTTTTCGGCGCCGTTGCCGGGAACGTCGCTAATTTCTTTTTGTGTCTATGGTTACTACTTGTATTAGCTCAAAATTCTCGAGAATAAGTCAACACTTTTCTTATCTCATTTCTATTTTATTTTTTGTTGGTACCTACCTTATAGGTAAATTACCAATTTTTACTACTATCAATTTCGTGTTATTTTCTCTTTTCGTTAGTTGATGACCAGAAGTGGTAAGACCCCACTCACTCCTTATAAGCCTGGCATAAACACTTACGAAAGGCGTTAAAGTAGAGAGTAAGCGTGGTCATACTAGTCAGGAAATCGACAAGAATCATCTTCAAGCAGAAATACGAGAATGGTGAAATCGGTGATGAAACAAATGAAGCAGAGGCTAGATCATGCTCCAGGCATGAACAAAACCCCGTTAACCCTAATAATAATAATAATAATAGAAATAATCGAATCGGAACCGAATAATCGTAATAACCCACCAAACCCGAGAGCTATCTCGTGATCAAACCATAAGAAGAAACCGGACTAATAATCCCATACTTTTACCCAATGAAGGAGCAAATAATTTTGAGATTAAATCTCATCTTTTGGTTTAATTGACGCAAGAGCCCAATTCTAGGAGAGGATGATGAAGATCCACATCATCATCTCTATCTTTTTGAAGAAGCTGTGCAATCTGACCAAAAGTCAAGGTGCTCATAAGGAATTAACGAGGATGACTATGTTTCCTTTTCTCTAAAAGGGCGAGCACGAGATTGGTTTATGTCTCTTCCACATCATTCACTTACAAGTTGGGAGGAGATTCAAACTGAATTTACGAAACAATATTTCACTCTGGACGAAATTTGGAATTAAAAGTCGAGGTTGCTAACTTTAGACAAGGATCTCAAGAAAGCGCTCGGGAATGCAGGAAAGATTTAAAAATTGTTAAGAGCTTGTCCCGACCATGGTTATTCCTTAGATATGCAAATTCAACTTTTCCGTAAGTAAATTAAGAAAAGATTCACGTGCGGATGTAGATCATGCATGTGGTGGTTCTTTAATGATGAGTGAAGCTCAAATAGTTTACGATGCTATAGAAAAGATTTCCAAAAATAATGAGAATGTGGGAAACCGGTTCTAGCACCGGAAAAGTAGCTTTGCAGGAGAATGTACATCCTAATACGGAAGTTCTAGCACATTTAGAAAATTTGAGTAGGAAATTTGATGGCCTACAATCATACAAAAACCAAAGTTCAGAAAATAGTACACCAACTGAATACTCAAATCAGGAAAATATGCCATTAGGGATTGAAGAACCAACAGGATATTCAAGAGAGGAGGTGAGTTTTCTTCAGCAGCATAGGAATTTGAACAATGCATATTCAAACTCGTTTAATGCTATTAGAAGAGATCATCCTACTTATCGATGGTCTGAAAACCCTAGTAAGCAAGGACAACCGCCATATCCAGTCCCATATAGGAATAATAATCAAGTTTATCAAGAAAACACATCTAATCAGAATTTACAATCATTACCTAGATCCTATCCTCAACATACCACTCAAAGTATACCAGTAACTCAAAGTTCAACTCAACCTGCAGAAGGGGTTGAAAAATGGGAAAAACTAATGGAAAATATGATGGGTGTAGTATCTACTCAAGCTAAGAATATGGAAACAATGATGACTTCTATTGGTACAGTCACTAAAGATATGAGTACAATGAAAACATCTATGAGTGGACATGATACCAGAATGAGAACTATAGAAGCCTCATTGAGGAATATGGAAGATCATTTGAGTAGGGAAGGTGAGCGTAACAACAGATGAGACCTCACGGAGGATTACCAAGCAATCTTTGAAGAAACCCAAGAGAGGTAAATGTTGTAGATACGAGAAGTAGAAAACTCTGTGGTAGTAATGGAGTAGAAAACTTGGGAATAATGAAGTAGAAAATGATTTAGATGAAAAAATGATGAAACTAAAGATGAAATTGAATTCATTGAAGAGGAAGAAGAAATTATAGAGAATTTCTTGAAAAGGAATAGAAGTTTGGAACCTGAGAATGAAGGTGAAAAATGGGTAAAAATCCCTAGGATTTTGAAGGATCCCATGGATAAAGATTTAAGGAATTTATTCAAGGAACATATTAGAGTAGAGGATAATGAAAACAAGGATGAAAAACAGGAAGAACTGAAGGAATCTGGAGTAGAGATTGATTCGGGGAATGTTTTAAAAGAAAAAATTCAAGAACCTGATACTTGGCGATCAAGTAATACTCAAAAGTTTAAGGATAAAGGAAAAGAGAAAATGACTTTGGGGTCAAAGGTTGTAGATTTGGAATCTTTACCTTACCCACCTAAAGATCAAATTAAAAAGATTAAAACTGATCAGAAGTATGCTCGTTTCCTTGATACTTTTCGTCATATTCATGTTAATATCCACATTATCGAAGCTCTAATTAGTATGCCGCTTATGGAAAGTTTACGAAAGATATTCTATCAAACAAGAAAAATTAGAAGAATATGAGAATATATGCCTAAATGAAGAATGTTCTATGAGTTTTGCGAAGATAAGTTACCGCTAAAAGCGAAAGATCTGGAAGTTTTACCATTCCATGTGAAATTGGAGGATTTACTGTTTAAGAAGGTCTTATGTGATCTTGGAGCTAGTATAAATCTCATGTCTTATGAGGATTATAAGAAGCTAGGCATATGAAATCTTACGAAGATCGAAATGACTCTGCAAATGGCGGATAGATCGATTAAATACCCTAAAGGAATTATTGAAGGCGTATTGGTTAAAATAGACAAGTTCTATTTTCCAAAGAGACTTTGTAGTTATGGAAATGGAAGAAGGATATTCAGCGCCACTTATCTTAGGTCGACCATTTCTAGCTACAAGAAGAACTTTAATAGATGTCCAGAAAGGAGAATTAATTCTGAGAGTCAATGAAAAGGAAGTTTCTTTCAATATTTTCAAAGCTATGAATCATCCATACAAATCACCAGAATCATGTTCTTTTATAGAAGATATTCATTCTGTCTATGATAATCAGTTACCAACTTTTGAAGACAGATTAGAAGAATGCTTAACTCTGTCTATCTATAAGGAAGATGAGAAAGACACCGAAATGAAAGAGATAATTCTTTTTCTAGATAAATGAAGTTTTACTTTTAAACCATCTTGGCATAAGTATTTGGAATTAGAACTAGAAGGACCAGTTCTTAAACCATCACTGGAAGATCCACCTAAGAATCTGGAATTGAAACCGTTACCTTTAAATCTGAAGTATGCTTTTCTTGAAACTAATAATCTATTACCGGTTATTATTTCATCATCTTTAACTGAGCAACAAGAAGATCAATTACTTAGAATGTTGAAAAAGCATAAGAAAGCTTTTGGATGGACGATTGCCGATATTCGAGGTATTAGCCACGAGATTTGCGTTCATAAGATAATTTCGAAGGAAGATCCTAAACCTTGTATTCAAACCGCAACGCCGCCTCAACCCAAATTTGCAGTTAATTGTTAAGAAAGAAGTCATTAAGCTATTAGAAATGGGGATAATATTTCCCATATCAGATAGTGAATGGGTTAGTCCAACTCAAGTGGTACCAAAGAAAGGAGGTTTCACGGTGAAAGAGAATGAAAGGAATGAATGGATTCCGACTAGAGAGATTACGAGGTTATCGAATGTGCATTGATTTTAGAAAACTAAATGATCATACTAAGAAAGATCATCATCCACTTCCATTCATAGTTCGGATGTTGGAGCGTTTAAGTGGACATAAGTATTCTTGTTTCTTAGATGGTTATTCAGGATATTTCTGAGATATTCATTGCGGCAGGAGATAGAGAAAAACTACTTTCACTTGTCCTTATGGAACTTTTGCTTATAAAAGAATGCCGTTTGGTTTATGTAATGCACGACTACGTTTCAAAGATGTATGATAGCTATATTTCTTTGATATGGTTGAGAAATTCTTAGAAATTTTTATGGATGACTTTAGTGTTTACGGAGATTCATTTGATGTTTGTGTGTTACACTTAGAGCGAGTGTTACAGTATTTGTGAAGATACCAATTTAGTACTAAAGCGGGAAAAATGTCACTTAATGGTATCGGAAGGGATTGTTTTAGGTCACGAGAATCTCTCTGAAGAAGGTATTGAAGTTGATAAAGCTAAAGTCGAAGTAATTGAAAAAATACCTTCACCCGTTAATTTAAGAACTCTAAGAGGATTTCTCGGACATGCAGGTTTTTATAGAAGGTTCATTGCTGATTTTTCAAAGATAGCAAAGCCTCTAAGTCATTTACTTGAAAAGGAAGTACCTTTTAACTTTGATAGTAAATGTATGGAAGCCTTCAGGACCTTAAAAGCGAGGTTGACTAGTGTTGGTAGCACCCAGTTGGAGTTGCCGTTTGAGATTATGTGTGATGCGAGTGATTTATTTATTGTAGGAGCTGTCTTAGGTTAAAGATATAACAAAATTCTCAAAGCTATTTACTATGCATCTCACACATTAAACGCAGCTCAACTAAATTATGCAACTGAGAAAAGAAGCTGTATTGTGATTTTTGCCTTAGATAAGTTTAGATCGTATATTGTTGGATCTAAGGTAATAATTTATCTGAGACCATTCGATTACAAGTATTTCTTGAGTAAGAAAGATGCTAAACCTCGTCTTCTTAGATGGATTCTCTTACTTCAAGAATTCGATATTGAAATTAAAGATAAAAAAGGAAGTGAGAATGTAGTAGCGGATCATCTAAGTAGAATGGAAAATGAAGAAGAAATAGGAATTGAAATTAAAGATTCATTTCCTGATGAACAGTTGTTTAGAATAGATACTCCTTCAACCATGCAGTTATTAAAAAATAGAATTCCTTCTAAGGAAGTTTCACCTTGGTTTGGAGATATCATTAATTACTTAACCTGTGATTATATTCCGTCTCATTGGACTTAGCGTGTAAAAAAAGTTCTTTTATGACTTAAAATTTTATTACTAGGAGGAACCAGACCTTTTCCGTAAATGTTCGGATGGGATAATCAGAAAATGTGTGCCTGATAATGAAATATTAAGTGTTTTATCATTTTGTCATGATCGTGAGGCGAGGAGGTCATCATGGAGGTTGGAAAAGCCGCTTTTAAAGTTTTACAATGTGGTTTTATTGGCCTACACTATATAGAGATGCTTATAAGTATGTTAAATCTTGAGAGTCGTGTCAAAAATGGGAAATGTATCTAAAAAACATGAAATGCCTATGCAACCTATTTTAGAATGTGAGTTATTTGATGTTTGGGGTATAGATTTCAAGGGACCTTTCCTATATCTTTTGGAAAAAGATTTATTCTTGTAATGGTAGATTATGTCTCGAAATGGGTAGAAAGTGAAGTTCTTCCCACTAATGATACCAAAGTTGTCATACGATTCCTTAAAAGAATATATTTACCAGATATGGCATTCCGAGGGCTATCATTAGTGATAGAGGGTCACACTTTTGTAATAGACCATTTACTAAGATAATTGAAAAATATGGTGTAACGCATAAGTTAGGAACGCCCTATCATCCGCAAACTAGTGGACAGGTAGAGGTGTCGAATAGAGAAATCAAAAGAATCGTGGAAAAAACAGTTGATTCAAATCGTAAAAACTGGGCAGTAAAATTAGATGATGCATTATGGGCGTACAGAACAGCTTTTAAGACACCAATTGGTTGTTCTCTCTATAAGTTAGTCTTTGGTAAGTCTTGTCATCTCCCAGTTTAGTTAGAACACCGAGCCTTATGGGCTATTAAATTTACAATTTCGATCCTAAGGTGTCGGTGATCATAGATTGCTTCAATTAATGAGAACTAGAAGAATTTCGTCTCGATTCTTATGAAAGCATTTCGAATCTACAAGAACGCATACGTAATCTTTCCATGATTAGAGAATCTTTAGCGTGAGTTCCATGTAGGTGATCGAGTGCTTTTGTACAATTCACGTTTAAAGTTGTTTCGAGGTAAGCTTAAGTCGAGATGGACCAGGTCCATTTAAAGTAACAAG
The DNA here is from genome assembly GCA_026214975.1 of Gentiana macrophylla. NCBI lineage: Eukaryota > Viridiplantae > Streptophyta > Magnoliopsida > Gentianales > Gentianaceae > Gentiana > Gentiana macrophylla. The sequence goes on from CM047815.1 coordinate 56,269,651, forward strand.
GGTTTACAAAACTGGAGCTGTTGAACTAACTGATGGAAATACAACTTTTATAGCCAATGGCCACAGAGTAAAGTTATTGTGGAGGGAGAAGGAATCACACTGAAAGAAGAAATAATGAAACTGATTGATCCCCCGACAAATTGAAAAAAAAAAGAGAAAAACAAAAAAAAAAAGAAAAGCGAGCTGGAATCACCGAATACCAGTGCTATCTATCTTTACTCTACTTTTACGTGTTTTTAATTATGTTTAAACTCTTTTCGTCTTTTACCGGATAGACGTAGAAGAACTGGATGCCTTTTTTAGATAGAATAGGAGTTTTTATTTTACTTTTAAAGTTAGGCCTAGATAAAGATGTCGCGTTTAAAACAGAAGCTTTAGTTTTTGAACAAAACAAGAAATTGTTGAGAGAGATCATTGAGAGAAGTATGTAATGGAACATCAAGAAGTGCGCGATAAAAGAAGGGCAAAATTTTTGATGAGATCACGAATCTGTGGAAGAAGTGAACATGTTGGATGCTGTGGGAAAAACACAACCAAATCCAGGATGAGTGTTTGAATATTGTTAGGAAGGAGCGATTAGGCGGTTATCCGAAAATCCGATGGAATTCGAGAGATAATTCAAATGCTTCGTTTTTAGGAGTTAGGTTGATTGAAGCGTTATATCGAACTACGGAAGATTTAGAAATCGAAGAATCGAGACCCTTAAGTTTGAGTCTTTTCTTATATTTTATTTTATAAAATTTTCGCATAACTTCTGAGAATTTTATAAAATTGGATCTTTCTAAAATTTGAGGAGTTTCATAAAAATTTTATAAAAGTTTTTTGAGTTTTAATTTTAATATTTTATAAGAGTTGATATAAATTTATTAAATTTTTATAAGCTTTTTATTAAAGTGTTATAAAGATTTTATTAAATTTTTAGAAATTGTTATAAAATTATAAAATTTCCTTCAAATTTTATTTTTAAAAGTTTTTTAATCAAGTTTTATAAGAATTTTATAAGTTTTAATCAAAATAATCATAAAATAAGAAAATCGGAAAAAATGAAAAAAATTGGGCACGGACCGATCCGGCCTTAAACCGGACCGGTCCGGGGGCTAAAAACATAAAAAAGACGGGGACCTTCTTTTTCTTCTTCTTCTTCCTAATTTTCTTCTAACAACAAGACATTCCCACCCCCCAAAACCCCACCACTCGAAAAATTTTATCAATTCTTCCATAAAAATTCACCTCTCACACTACCACTACTTGATTTCTTCCTCTTTTCATCTCTTCTCTTCTACACAAAAATTAAAAAAATCAAAATGGAGCAAAAACAAGCTACATTTCATTCCGGCGACTTTTTCAACTTTTCCGGCCGACTTTTCAACGTTTTCTTCATATTAAGGTATAATTTAGTTTATTTAGTTATCAATTTCGTATTTTTCATAATTTTTTAGATTAATTTCAACTGTTTTGATTTTTGAGTGTGTTGTGACATTTTATTTTTTGTTGTTGTTTTTGTTGTTGATTGGCATTACCAATATCGTAGAATGGCTGAGTCGAGTAGGAAAGGCTCTAAAAAGCGAAAATCAAACATTCCCATATCAACTCCTGTCGTAGGCACAGTAATTTTATCACCTGAAGAAGAATCCGTTAGCTTTGATAAAACCGCATCACCTGAGGCTAAGAAAGCATATGAGAAATTATAGTAAATGTGATGTGTTGGTTGAAAAATGATTAGACTTGGATGATTTAGGTGATGAAGTTAAAAATATTTTTACGAGACGTCAGTGGTTAGATTTAGCAGCTAGAAGGAAGGGAGATTAACACGACTCTAGTAGTGAGTTTTATTCGATTTTATCTACACTTTCACAGAGCGACTTACTCGATGCTAAGCTGTACCCTAAGAGCCAGAAATATTCCTTTTAGCCCTGAAGTCATAAATGCAATCCTAGGAGTTGAAGTTTTTCCTGATGAGGAGGATTACAGTGTAGTTTATAATCTAGATGATCCTGCAAGTTTTGAGCAAACTGCCCTGAGAGCTCAGAATGCTTTTGACCCGACCGCTGTGTGGGTTGAAAATCGGTTTAACTACGGGAATTGTTTTAGAGGATTGAGGGCAATTAAAAGATTTATTAGCCATAATCTCTACCCTCACGTAAACATCTTGCTTTTGGAAAGGAAGATGTTTGTATCGCTTGGGCGATGGTAAACGATGTTAGAGTGGATGTTGGAAAGGTCATGTTTAAAAGAATTTTCGAGAGTATTGTCATTGCCAGACCAGGGAGTCATCTATACTTCCCTTGTTTTATCTCTGATTTATGTCATAGGGTGGGAGTACCAGTCCTGCCTAATGACAAATTATCTCTGGCAGATGCCAATTTGATTGGACCGAGTTTGACTGCACTTCCGGATGGTAGTATACGCTCTTTGCTTAGAAGACGTCAAACTCAACCAGCTCCACCAGTTTTCACATCTTCTTCTTTTCCATCTTTTTCTAGTCAGCCTCAACAAACTCTTTTCTCCAACACTATCACATATGATATGTTTCAATCTTTAATAATGAGGCGTTGTGCGTGGTCAAGACAACATGGCTTTATATCTTTGAGAGTAATAAGCGGTGGTGTGATGATATTCGTAGAGGTTTAAGGAGGAACGGCGATTTGCCAGTAATCCTACTTTTGATGATCCCGCCTATCCACCTTGTCGATCGAGATCCTTATACCTTACGAGTGGGTAACACCCACCGTCGAGCTTTCATCCATCGTCATATCCTTTTGGAAGCCAATCTAGTGGAACAGGTGTATTTTCGACAGGTGTTCAGAGACCAGCGATGTCTAGTTGGGGAGGATTCACTGAGTTTGCACATGTCACGACTGGCATGAGTTCGATGGGTCTTGATAGTTCAGTCAGGACTACGGTTCAGAGACCAGCTTCTCAGTCGTTTCCGAGTTCAAGTTTTCACGTCGATCCAGAGGAAGACTACGAAGAAGATTGAATTTAATAACTATGTTTGATTAAACATTTTTAAGGCACATTTCATTTTATTCGACATTTGTCATTTAGATATTGGTTTGTTTTCATTTTCGTTTATTTTAATTTTATAGTCGTCTTATCGAAATTTGGTTTGTATTCTAAATCGTTTTAGTTTTTATAAAAACTATAAAAAAAAAAACCCAAAAATAATTTTTGTATAATTACTACGTCATTCTACAAAAATATAAATGTGTCGTTTTATCCGTTTGTATCAAGTTTAATTAACCATTATGAAGTATCTTCAAGGAAAAAGGTATGTAATGTTCATCACGTGAAGTAAAAAACCAAAATACAACTTGACTTTTACCTCTGTCCTCAGTAAAAGCAGGATGAGGCCGGACCGGTCCAGCCTAGACTCGGCCCGAGCCGTGAAGGGAAAGGGGTGAGTCATTTTTAGAGTCCGTCTAATGCATCCACGTATGTAAACTTTTCCATCTATTAAAGGAGGTAAGGGCATGAGTAAACATTATAATTCACTGCCTTTCCTTTTACTTTCAACTCTGTTTTAAAATTTTCATCTAATTTTAAATGTCGAACCACTCCTCACCGTCGGTTAATTCTTACGAGCCTCACACCCCGGATTTTCTGGAATCTCAAGCTTCAAATGAGAATATCATTTTACACCATCGTTTTGCGAATTCGACAATCCAGTTGGAGAAAGGTTTAAATGTCGATAAGATTGATCAATGGGGAAAAACGATTATTCGAAGTTATGGTTGGAAAAAATTTGTCAGTACGCCGAGAGGAAGGATAAATGTCTCGATAGTTCGAGAATTTTATTCTGCCCTCATGACGACGTCCATGATCGATATCACTCAGATTGTATCGGTAAGAGGAGTGACTGTTCCCTTCTCTTCTTCTATTATCAACCAAATTTTTGCAATTCCACCGGTTTCAATGCAGCATTTTGAGATAACTTGGGGATTACAAAATCCACACAATCATTTGAACAAAATCCACGAGTCTTTCCAATGTCTATTCCCTCTTTTCGACACAAATCACGATATATCAACGAGTGCTTTACTTCCACACCTAAAGGCGTGGAAACATTTCATTAATTCTAGGGTGTATCCTACTTGGGATTTCGGGAGCCTTAGTGATAATGAAATGCTTCTGCTGTATGCTTTGACGGTTGGTGTATTTGTCGATTGGGGAATTCTGATTCAAAGGACTGTGTTGGAGTTTGCTATCACAAGAGGCAGTAGGGGCAAACCTATGCCTAATTCATGGATGATATCGCGCCTGTGTACTTAGATGAGTGGAGTGGTAGAGTTGGAGACGGATGAGATTTTTCCGTCTAGAGATAGTCGAGTTGGATTGTTACCGGTTGATACACCGGGTTGTTCGTCTACGATCTAGATAGTTTGTTGGTGGTTTGTTTAGGATGTTTAAGTTTTAATAAGTTAAATTAAGTTAAGTTTGAAGTTTTTTTTCTAGTTAGTTAAGTTTATGTTCTTTTAAGTTTGTAATAATCTATCTTGTTTAATATATATATGTCTCAGTTTTTTAAGTTTGTTTATTATTTAATGATATAATCAGTATACGCTAAAAATTAAAATCGGAATAATAACAATAATAGATAATTTTAATTTTATTTTCAAACCTACTTATTTAATACTCATTGAACATCGGGACGATGCCACTTCGTAAGGGGGGAGTAAGAGTTAGGTTAGAAAATTCATTAAAATTTTCGAAAATAGTTATAAATTATAAAATTATCAAAAATTTTCTTTTTAGATAAATTAAGTTGTTAATATATAAATATGAATAAGAAATGATATAATTTGAAAGAATAAGTTTTTAATTAAGTAAAGTATATTAGATATATTATAATTAAATTTTAATAAGATTTTAAGTTTATATAATTGAGTAATTAATATTAGATATTGTTTTTATGAAATTATATAAGTATGTTGATAATTATAAGTAAAATTTTTAGAATAATTTTTTCAATATGAATTATGAGTTTGGAATTGGACTAGGGATGTCGATTTTTGGCACCACAAAAATATAACTATAGCCAAATAGCCTACCTAAATTTCCAATTTTGTTCTTATGTCGCGCTTGATTAGAGTGATCAAGACCTCACGAAATTGTCAATTGTGATTAAATAACCAAGCTTTAGCTAATTTTGGTCTACATTTCCTTGAAAATCTTGCAAATTTATGCGTACTTATAAAAGAGATGAAGACATAAAAGCTAAGTTTTGGTATATCTTTGAGATTGGAAAAATTAGATAAGTATTAGTATATTCGATCTTACCATGACACTTGTAAGATAGTCGATTTTGGTAATAAGCTCGGATATATTAATATTCTAAATTAAGAACGAAGCACCATATTTACATGTAATTAATCAAATACCAGTATCTTCCTTATCGTGATTAACAACTTAAAAATAAAAAGAACATATCGGTTGTAGCTACCAATGATTTGAGTGAGTAGGGTATTATCAAGAAATGTCCTATATCGCTATGAGGAAATTAAGCTCCCGATTGCCTGATGATAGTAGTCCAGCTAGGGTATTATCTAGAAATGTCCTATTGCTGGGAGTGAAGGCACCGAATAAAAAAGAAAAAGTTGAATGATAAGATCTCAAGAATGATTGCAAGTTTAAGGAAACCGGACTTGTAATTTTCGATCGAAAGAGTAGTACTCCGATCAATCTTGATGAAGCAATGCTTGTAAGTTTGATTTTCTACACACACTCACGCTTTTAGTTCTTAAATTTATCTTTAAAAAAAAAAAAAGATGTTATTAATCTATGATTATTTTTTGATCAAGAATATGAAGATGTAGGTACGTACGACTTGCCTCTCTCTCTTTTTGATTTCCCTTTTTTCCGATTAACCAACATCTTGAACCTGAATCATATAAGCCATTTTTGTCGACTACCTGACCGAGTTTCCGATTCCAGAATTTCATAATAGTTGCGATTAAAAATAATTCTGATATTTTATTTATACTTATTAAGTGTTACATGTACAATTTTATCTAAATAATATTTAATGTTTAAGTTATTTAAGTTATATACACTTTCTGTCTTCTTACGATTTTAAATTAGAAAAAGTAATATATTTATAATATTGACAATATAAATTAAATTAAAAATTATAATCTGATCAATTATATTATCTTTTATTATCAGCTTTATTTTTGCTCGAGGACGATCAAAAGCTAAGTTGGGGAGTAGTTGATAAACTACTTTTATATGATTAAATATACGTTATATTATTATGTTTTATCAACGAATTCTATATAAAATATATGAAATTATGGTATAAATAGTATGAAATGTTAATCTTTATAATTTAGAGTAGTTAGTAGTAATAATAGTAAAAAGTTGTAATTTTGTACCGATTTTAGTAAATCGGAGTGTCGTGTCAGATTTACGTGGGTATTTGTGGTATTTTATTGCAGATTTATAAACCGAGACCCCGAGAATTGACATATTGAAGTTTAATCATATCTCTAGAAGAATTTAGAGAGTGCCACGAGCTTAAATGGTCAATTGAATAGCTTAAGTGGTCAAGTGGCCAATCAATTTGGTTAAGTGGTAATCGAGAAATGTTTTCGACAAAACGAATGGCTCATCAAAACGACATTATCTGAAGAAGATTTCTTCACGAAAGTTGTATATTTTTCCGAGAGCTTTCCGATGCCGCTTGAATCATGATTTTTGGAGGTCCAGAACTCGAGATATGAATTTTAGAAGTTTAATAATTATATATAATTATAATTACTTGTTGTTTACCTCACCCATGGTATGTTTGTGTGGCGTACAGACCACTTTCTTCTGGCTTCTTGAAGTTCACGCAGGACAGCGGCCATTGGATGCTTACTATTGGACGCACCCCTATCACAATGCTAGGGGTGCAATCCAGGTGTTTTTGTTTCATCTTCACACAAATGCTTTGCTTATTTATATATTGGCGTATGACTTCATCTACTCTTGATCCCTCCGTTTCTGGATTGGAATACAGAACGCTTGCACTTGACAGCAATTTCGGAAGGACGTGGCGGCTCTTCTTGAGGACGACTGGCAAGCATCACCGATCCAAGACCTCTCAGAGGAGGCACAGCGGTCGAGGGCAGCTTGACCATGGCGGCAGTTTTTGTACTCTTTTGCATTCCACTGGTGTAATTACTTTTTGGCTAGGGACTTTTTTGGGGGTACATAGAGCGAGTACTCTTCCCTATGTGGTGGATTTTCCTACACTGGGTTTGCCACACATAGGGTTTAAGGAGGCCATGCTATGTACCCTATCACGCAAACTGGGGGCGGGCCGGGATATGGCACTGACTTTTGTAGCTCTTTATTTCGATTTTTAATAAAATAAAGTTGCTTTAAAAAAAAAAAAATATATATATATATATATATATATATATATATATATATATATATATATATATATATATATATAATTATAATTATATATCACCGCATTACATCTTGATTGCAATCGGGAGGTGGAAGTAATCATTAGTCCGGACCGATCCGGCTTGATCTCGGACAGTCCGGCCCAAGAACCTTTGTCTATAAAAGGAACTCATTTGCAAACAGAAACGAATGTACCAATATATATACACTATATCATATATATATATCTTCTCCTCTTCTATTTTTCTTTTTAATTAGTAGTTTGTAAATAGGCCTTAAGCCAAAAATAATAATCTCGTAGTATCGTTGTAATGCTCGGGAAATTATCAGAAGTTCAGTGTTGTTGAAGTCGTTGTAATGTCCGGAAGAGTACAACTCTGATTCAGCATTTGTAATCGGGTAACTTTTCTTAAGTATTTATGTTTGTTTTTATCTTTTTTGTTGTTATAATGTTTTTAGGCTAACTCTAATAACTAGCCAAAGTTATGTAATCGTTTTATTTCGATCTTTTTGGTAAAGGAATGCTGTCTAAGTAAAATTGACTAAAATTGAGTTAATTGAATCTTTTTCTATTCTGTAACGTATTGATAATATTCGGATTGACGTAATTAACCAAGATGAATCGCAACATATAACCTAACGATGGCCCGACCGGAGAAGTTAGGATATGAGATAAAAGATAGAAAAACCGGAGGGTAAAATTGGCGTCGTATGAAAGCGTGACAACGGAATCCTATTTCCTACCCGGGGGCAGATTTGTCTTGGGAAAGATTAATCTTATTAAAATTGTGCTCGAGATCGTAATAATGTTAAAATCACCAGTTTAATTAAAACTAACACCGGAAAGTTAAATCGATCCGCCTGACAACCGGAGCCTTTTGAATAACATCGGTCTCTGACAAACGGAATAACCTCTTTTATCCGGGGTAGATTTGTACTCGGTACCTGTTCAGACTAACTGAGATTAGCATGGGGCAGTTGTGGAGATTGAACTGATGACAATGACATATGACTATTTCATACGCTCGTGTGAGGAGGAATTGTTAACCTCAGGAGTGCACCGTTTCATTTACTCAATTGGACCTAAAATAAAAGGAAAGATCGAGCACACATTCCGTCTACTGAAAAGATTGTATAATTCAATTATATAAACTTTGGCTAGTTCTATAAAATATATTGGTATCTATATATTTATATTTATATATATATATTTTGCAATCTATGTACATCTATATATATTTATATATCTATATATATTATATTAGAATAACTTTTAAATTACACATTTATTTTATGTTGACTAGAATAGTAGTGATCTGTGTTACAAAATTGCGGTTTTGATCGAGTTAATAACAGCTCTTTGGTGTTTAACCACACTTAAAAGAATTACCAAGTTCCCTGAGGATTCGACACTCCGACTCACCATACTAGCACTACAGTTTGACCCGATACACTGTCGGTTAAGGACTGGTATTAGCACTAGAAAAGGCCACGTCAATATCACAGTCAGAAGATGGCAAATAACAAGAAGATGAGAAACATGGAAGATAAGTTTGCCAACAAGAACAAGAAGGAACAATTGGAGATCGATGTTGATGAATTTGAAAAGTACTACAGGGACAACACTGATCTTCCCAAGTTAGCTCATTGGAGAAAATGGAAGTTGTCAAGCCTAGTGGATTACAACTGAACTTTTGCCAAGGAAGATACAAAACTAGAAAATGAGCATCAGTTACATGATAAGAAAAGGAAGTTTATATTAGTTACACAACAAGCAAAATAACTGATAAATCAATTACTGTGTAACTTATCTCAATTTTTGTGAATGCTAATGAAAAATCCAGTTTCCAGTTTTACTTTGTATTTCATTGTTTTATCTTTAAGCTTTTCTATTAATGAGGGTTTTGGCATCATCAAAAAGGGGGAAATTGTTAGAAATAAAATTTGAGTTTTGATGATGATTCATCTTATTTGTTTATTTGGTTGATTACACCCCACTGATAAAGTGTTGAAACTAGCTGTTATAGTGAAGAGCTAAAAGATGTCTAGAAATAACAAGTATAAGATTTATTAGAGTCTGATCTATGTATAAGTTGAATCAGACAAGCACTGTAATATTTAGAGAGTCGTAAAACTGAAAACTGGAAATCATCTAGAAAACTGAGATTGCACATTAGAGAAACTGATAACTCACAACAAAACTGAAAATGTTACTCAGAGTCAAAAACTGAATTTTACTTAGAACTGAAGAAGGTAAGTTATTTGAGGACCTGAGACTCGATTGGCTTTTCTAGAAGGTAAGGTGAGGAACAAACTCGATAAATGAAGAAGCGAGGACACAGACTCAGTTATTGAATATTGAAGAACTGAGGGTTCAAACTCAATTTATGAAGACCAAAGCTGAGACTATAAGGTTGGAATTCAGGTAAGACTGTGATGACCTGAACTAACTTTATGGATCTTGTATCAAGGCCTAAGATACATAAGGACAATGATATCTTATTTAATTTATAAGATATGGTGTACTATGATTAAGTCAATATAAATCAGATGGAAAATAGAGTGCTAAGTTTTGAAGAAGAGTAAAAACTCAGTTAACGCTCTAAACTAAAAACTAACTCACTCAGTTTTTAGAAGCTTAAAACTGACCATTCATAAACTACTCAGTTTTAGAGCTAAATACATCCTAAAGCTAAAAGACAATTCAAACATTGCAAATCAAGCATTCTCATTGGATGAAGGACTGTCATGTCAGAACGGTAACTAAAATCTGACAGATAGCCGTTGATAGCTAAATGATTCAAATTTCAAACAAGATGAATGTTGGATCTCACTATAAATAGAGGACTTGACATCAAGGATTAGACAAAACAACAAAATTACAAGTTTGCAAGCATTTTGAGATCAAGTTCTGTATCTGAATTGCTTTCAATTTTGTGCTCAACAAGATTATATCTAGATTTCTTCAAATGTTCTAGATACAAAGATTTAATCAAGATCCAACACTTTGAAGAACCACAAGCAAGAATCATTCACTTGATTATCAGCACAACTTTGATTTTATCAAAGGTTTAGACTGTGAAGCAATCCGGTCAAGGATTTGCCAAGGACAGTTGTATTTATAGTCAGGGTAGACTGTGTTTGTGGTGGTAGCTGGAAAAGAGGCTATACAACCCTCTAAGGACCAGTGTGTATTCAAGCAGTTGAAGATCAGCAATTCACTATGTTCTACAGTTGTTTAGATAGTGTAGCTAGGATTAGTCAAGGACTATCAGTGTAGGACTTTTTGTAACCGGATACATTCAAAGAGTTCTAATGGAATTTTCATCCGCATCATAGGGGAAGAGAGGACTGACAGGATTACACCACCTGGAACCTCTATAATTTTTGCCTTACTTTACTTTACGCATTTACTTACTGTTATTTACATTTCAGTATTTGTGATTGTTTTTATTTGAGTTATACTGAGCAAACTGAATCACAGTTATATACATACACAATACAAAAACTGACATTCACCAGAATTCAGTTTTGCATGCAAGATTTTTCATAGATACAACAAGATCAGTTTTAAAAAGGCTAAAATTTATATCCGCTGCTGGTTGTCTCAGTTCAAGCATAAGTCAGTTAGACTTATATTCAGCTCAACTCCATACAAGTTTGAAGCTGAATCTGAGTTGTTTCATATCTAGGTTTTTGGAGACAAGTTTATTCACCCTCCTCTAAACTTGTGTGTGCCTTTTCAAAAGGTAAATCCCCAGAAATCTGATATCTTTTTCAGCAAAACCATTATCCTGCAGCTATCTCTCTTATCAGGGACACTTTGAACATACCCTCAGATCTAGACATGGGAAATACATCGGTCTCCCATTTATGATTGGTAGGTCAAAGTACGAGATCTTTAAGTTCATCAAAGATCGGATTTGGAAAAAGATTCAAGGATGGAAGACTAAGTTCCCTACACAAGCTAAAAAAGAAACTCTAGTCAAGGCTGTTATTCAGGCAATTCAGGTCTATGTGATGCAATGTTTTTCTCTACCAAAAAACTCCTTGGTGATATTCTAGGATGGGTTATGAGATTTTGGTGGTGTAATAGCTCAAAAAACAAGTTCACAGCCTGGATGTCTTGGGACTCTCTTTGTAAACCATAAAAATCAAGGTGGGCTAGGTTTTAAGAACCTAAAGCTCTTCAATGACTCACTTTTAGCAAAATAGAGATGGAGGATAATCTCAAAACCAAATTGCATCCTTTATTCAATTCTCAAAGCCAAATACCTTCCAAACTCCCTATACCTTCAAGCTAAGGCTGGACCCTCCCCTTCTTACATCTGGAGAAGTTTACTCAAAGGCAGAGACCTACTTTCCAATGGTCTTAGATAGAGAGTGGGAACGGGTGAAATGATTAACATTTGGAAAGATCCATGGCTTCCCCTTGAACCCAGTTTCAGAGTTATTACCCGAGACCCTACAGTTAGCTTCCTTACTATTAACCAGCTAATCCTAAACAATTCATGGAACCTCCCCCTCCTAAATCATTTTTCTTACATCTTGAGATTGACACTATCCTACCCCATCCCAACTGAACTGTGTCCTGACCAACTTATCTGGCATTTTTTTTAAGCATTGAAACTACACTGTTAAATCTGGATACAACCTTGCAGTAAATCTAAATGGAGATGTGCAATCTACAGGCAATCCATCCGACACAAGTTTAATGCACCATACCTGGGTTTTAATATGGTTTGCTCCAACCCCACCAAAGATTAGAGCCTTCCTCTGGAGGATAGCTTCTGAAATGCTACATATTGGAGCATGCTTAAAGAAGTAAGGCCTCACTGATGGTTGGTGTTCCATCTACAGAAATCACATTGAATTTTTTCTTCAACTTCCATTGGGTCAAATAATTATGGAAAAAAACCGTCTTCTTTCAACAAATAAGACACCTTACCTATGGTTCATTTCCTTATTTATGATCCTCAATTGGAACCTGATGTGAACCGGTAAAGGTTGACTTGCTTTATATTTTGGATCATGGATTGAAGGTATTTGGAAGGGGTCCTTGACACAACCACAACCTGTGTGGAAGCACCTTGATACTTAGAAAACCTGTTTCTAAGCACCTCGGTATATGGATACCCATAAGGTTTGCTTAGGCCCTTGATAATCCGGATTTCGAAACCTCTTTCCAGAGAATTTCAACACACACTTTTCCAAGTGAGAAAATATAAATTTTATATCATAACAATCTGTTTTACAAGTTACAAGTACTTGCCTATTTATAGGCCAAAATAAGGGCTAGAATTCATGAAAAATAAGATGAAAAGTTTTCTTAAAAATCATCAAATAAAAGTGGCGCCCCAAAATCTAAATTCATTGAATCTTGATTCAATGTATCTTGAATAAATGCTTGCATCTTGATCCAATGTATTTTGTTTATCCAAAATTGACTTCTTGAACTCCCAGATGCTTGCATATGTGGCGCCAATAACTCCAGCATTTTCAGCCAAATATATGTCACATTTTATTAAGTAATATTGCATCATAATATATATTATAGTATGATAATACTATCCTAAAAATGGCGTCCAAAATGCTGATGTCCTTGCTCCGTGTATCTTCTTCATCCAAGTGCATTGTATCTTCTTTGAACTCTTGAATTTTCCAAGCTTGAATTTATCACCAAAAAGTGGCGCCCAAAATATCAGCAAATTTTATCATATATTTGACTAATATTTCATAATGAAATATATGATATCATGTTATAGTAAGTGCCTTAGTATTGGTTTATTATTTATATATTTTATGAAGACAGAATCACATCATACTCTCCCGGTTGCGAAGGATTCATCCTCGAATCAAAAGAATGTCGTATAGTTCAGAATCATGCACTAATCTTAAACAAATCCAAAAGATCACCAACCGAACACCGGGATCAAATATGAGTTGAATACACAACTTCGAATGAATTGCACGCTGATGCCGTGATCCTTGCTTCACTAATGTGAAAAGTGTATCTTGGTTTGATATAAATGTCGATGAAGCTCAGTGTGTCAGAAATATAATCATAGTAATTCAACATTGGATAATCATCAACATACGCAGCAAAAGGATCATGAAAAGTATACGCCGGTTTCCCATTATTCTCAATTGGGGATAGATTATCCATATGAAATATAGGGGCTGGATTGGGTGTATCAATTAGCCCAATTTTCTCCTCAAGTGGATGACCTTCACGTACCTGCAAGGATTGATCAAAAGAATCGGCTAGTAGATCAAGAGCTTCATCATGCGCAACATCACTCTCAACATGAGCGGCCAGTATTGTATCATGAATGTGAACTGCCTCGTCCACAATGAAGGTCTCATCATGTGGAACTACGTCTCCCACAATCTCCATTTTCACACCAACAAATATAGGACTAATTTCTTCCGCCAGATCCACCACACTCTCATTTTTCTCTTTGTATGTTTCCACAGATGCCTCGTCAGTTAAATCTCCCAAAAAAATTTACATGGGTTTTGGAGGACAAAAGGGTTCACCATCCACTTCCTTCTCAACTATCTTCTCCACGGTTTTAATATTTACCTTACCATCCTCAAGAAGCTCTTCAACTACACTTTCAGGTTGATGCTTCAAGTTAGGGCATTCTTCGGAGTAATGACCTCTTCCTGTGCATACAAGGAAATAGATATCTCGAGTTCGAATTGGCTTATGGTTAGATGATGGCTTTGTGAAAATAAATCCAATCAGGGAAGTTCTCTTGTCAAACATTTCCTTTGTCCCTTTTTGAAACTGAAAGGTCAGATATTTCCTCCATAAATTCTTCTTTACCCATTCACAATATCCTTTGGCCTCTGTAAGATTTATTGCAGCATTTTTTTTTTCGAACTTTTTTTTGACTAAAAAGAAAAACAAAGAAAAGTTGGATATAATACCATCAATCCGCCTTGGCTCTGATGCCAACAGATGTGAACCGGGAAAGGTTGACTTGCTTTATATTTTGGATCGTGGATTTGAAGGTATTTGGAAAGGGTTCCTTGACACAACAACCACAACCTGTGTGAAGCACCTTGGAATCAATAAGCTCTTCGACACAGTCACAACCTGTGTGAAAGCACCTTGGAATCACCTTGACACTTAGTGTTGGTCCCTTGGAAAGGCTAACACAAGTTTAGAGGGGGGGTGAATAAACTTGTCACCAAAAACTAATCTGGTGAAAAAGCCCAGGAAGGCGAGTTTCTTCGAAACTCAAACCGACCTTGATTCGCTTTTGTTCTGTCCCTTTACTTGTGTGCGGAGTTCGATTAGCTCAATCGAATATAAGTCAATCCGACTTATATTTAGTCTTGTTAATAGCGCGGATAATACTAGCCTTTAGTGCAATAGATGTGTGAAAAGAAATGCGGATCTTCTATGTATCGGTTCTATGTCGACTCCGTGTCAAGTATTTGCAGAGTGATAACGCAATAAATAAAACAAACACAAATGCATAAAGTAAATCAACACAAGATTTGTTTATGGAAGTTCCGGTGGTGTAATCCCGCACGTCTCCCTTCTCTCTGTGGCGTAGGAGGTATCACTAGAATAATGAGATAACCGTTACAAAATCCTAGCACTATGACAAATCCTTCACGACGCCCTAGTTTCACTTTGTCTACACAAAATGAAGAAAGGTGAGATTGCTCCCTTCATCACTTTAACCGATCTTCGGAGGTGGAATTGCTCCTTCACCACTCACCACTAACACCAACACAGTCCTCCTCCGCACTGTGATTAGCTTGTGGCAACCAAGTTGCAATCAGTATGAAGAAAGGTAGAATTGCTCTCTTCAAACTAAGCACAGCCAACCCTTTTTCACAAAGGTTAGGTTTAGAATTAATCAAGGATTAATTCAGTGAGCTATCTGATTCTTCTGGATTTGACTCTGTAGCTCCAAGATGCCTTCTTTCCCCCTTAATGGGTTACTGGATCTTTCTTTGAAGTCTTCAAGGCAATTCCGTTGGCTTCCCCTTTTCTAGATATAAATGATCTGATTTTATGGATCTGGATTTGGATCTTTGAATATATGATTGTAAAGCTCTTTTTCTGATCCTCCTCTCTCTTTTTCTTTGAGTGATTCTCTTGTGTATTTATAGGGGTGATGTAACGGTCACTAGCTCTTGTAGCCGTTACACTTGTCATTTAGCCAACGTTCACATGTACGATCTTTGTCGTATTGTCAGTTTAAATTCAACAAGGCCTTAACTCAGTTTTCTACTCTTCTTCAAACTCGAGTACCTTGTATACTTAATATCGACTTCGATTGACTAAGTCGAGTACACCAATCGATTTCTTCTTATCCAGTAATCGATAATATTTGTCCTTAAGATTATTCGATTTTACATGATCTATAACTTAGTTTCAGGTCACCACAGACTTGCCTGAATCCTGATTTATATTCACGACTTAATCGCCTTCTAATTGAGTTTGCCACCTCGGTTCTTGATCTTTCATCAGAATCGTGTATCAGTGTCCCTCGGTTCTTGATCTTCTAGATAAGCCAACCGAGTCTCTGTGTCCTCGCCGAACTTATCTTCTTGATTCTTTCATAAGCGAGTTTGAACCCTCAGTTCTTCAAGTGCATATTCAGTTTTCTTGCTATAACTCAGTTTTCTTGTTGTGACTCAGCCGTTCGCCTAGTTCCTATTCTATTACAATGCTTGTCTGAAACAACCTATACAAAGTTCAGACTCTAGATAGAACTTATACATTTAACTCTAGACCATTTCTTGCTTCTTCTTTCATTAAGCACTATAACAGTTAGTTACGACTTCATCATCATGGGTTGTAAGTGATTTGTCTAATTTCGTGACGAATGATCATCAAAACATAAATAATATTTCCACCAATTTCCCTATTTTTGATGATGTATCATAACCCTCTCTAAAAGCAATAATAAAAGAATAGTGCAAGAAATCATAACAAAACAAATTAAGATAGCAAACTAGAACAGCCAAGTTTATTACAAGATTAAAAAACAAATTGAGTTAAAAACTGAATAGATTACATCTTCTCTTTTTCAAGAGCCAATATCTTTTCACCAAGAAAGATGCTCCTTTTGTTTCCATACGCCTTCTTTCTTTCCCTTCTTCAACTGATTCGCCATCTCTAGGCTTGATCTCCAGATATTCACTGATCAACCGATTAGCCTCTTCATTGTCCTTGTTCTTGAGCTTGATCAGAATTTCCTTGATTTCCTCTTCCATCAGTTTCTCTTCTTTATCCGAAATGAGATTAAGTTTTTCTTTTTTAGTTTTTCTTTCAGGTTCCTTTTCATCTTCCCTTTCTGGTTCAGCTTCCCCCTTAGTTTTTGTCCAACTATCTTTTGTTGCTCTTAGGTTTTCATTCAATCTGATACAAATTGCAATTTTTTTTCTTATATTGAGCACAAATTTGACTGCGGCTTCTTCATCTTCCTCAGTCCTTGTTTCTGTGAAGATCTCTTCTGCAGTTAATTCCTCAATCAGAATGTCAATCGCTCCTTCATTCTTTTGAATAGACAGAAGATCAATGGTCTGTAGATCAGTGTCTATTTGTTCATCTTGTTCTTTGATCAAACGTTTGGCATAGGCCTCTTCAGTATTGACAACATCACCTTCAACTTCATCTTCAGCTTTATTTTTAACTTCATCACCAGCTTTATCTTCCCCCTTATTTGAAGATAAGCTATAGCAATCTTCAAATAATCTACGAAGGGTGATGAGGTTAGAGTATTCAAATAGACCTGAGAAATGAGATCTCCCAATGAAATCATGTAGATCGAAAAGCTTCTGCTGTAGGGTGTGCATTACGCCTTCAATGATTTCTTCCACATTTTTCTTTCTTTCAGCTTCAGTTTCTTGATCTTTGAGATTCTTGATTGTCTCGGTTATTCATTCTTTGAGATGATTCAGCTGCATGCTTGCTTGTGGATGCTTCAGGGGCCTGAGATGAGGTGCTGGCCTCAGGATAATAAAAATGAACATCGAGGCTATCGCCGCCTTTTCATACTCACCGCGACTGGAAATCTGCATCTTCCACGGCTTCTCTTTTCTCTTGAGTGTATTCCCATACATGGTAGTGGGAAATTCACTCCCTTCAGATTCTTCAGACTTGCTTTCTTCAGATTCTTCAATCTCTCTTTCAGTTTCTTCATCAGTTTCAGTTTTATCTGCCTTGCTTCCTTCGTTTTCTTCACTTCCTTCTGATTCTTCAACATCATCAGTTTCATCATCACTTTCATCAATATCAATTACCACTCCAGGTTCGGTTTTCATCGCCTGAAGTTTGTTCCACAACCTTTTCTGTCTTCTTACAGTTCTATCATCCAGCCTTATGGTCTCGCTTGAACTGGAGTCAGGGATTTCGCTTTCTTCCTCAATGATTTTCCTCTTCTCAGCTCTGGCGGACACAGGTTTTTGTATGACTTCGGTTGGAGTTGATTTGGAGAAAGAAAAGTGATCTAGTATTCTTTGGACTGGATAGGTAAATCCCTTTTTCAGTAGAAACATTTCTCCAGAAGGCTTGCTTCCTTGTGCTTACTCCTTTTCGTCGAAGACTTGTTTGATCAAGTGACTCATAATAAACCTATTCCAATCAAACCTTTCCTCGAACCAGATGGCATATAACAGCTTCATCTTCTCCGTCGACAGTGTGTAGAAATTCCGAGCATGACCAATGATGTTTCTGGTCAGAAGAATCGTCAAAAATGCAAATTCTCGTTTCTACTGATAGATAGATCCACTAAGATTCTTCTCATTCTTGTTGATTTCAGTGACGTTCCAAAGTTTGCTCTTTTCTTCATTTCCGAATGTGAAGGATGAAGAATCTCCAATTATGTCTAGACCAAACACCAGGGAAAGTAATTGTACATCAACGGTGAAGCTTTTATCTTGAGCAAATTTGTCCCTAAAGCTTTTTCCCTCGTTGGTGATTACTGCATTCTTGTAAAAGTCTCTGATGGTTTCTGGGCATAACGTATCCACCTTTGTGTCGAACAGGTTTTCGAGTCCCCGAATCTTTTTTATTTTGCTAACAATCTGAGTTGATAGCTTGGAGTTTGAAAATTTTTGACAGAAATTATCCAGGCTGGTGGTGATTCCATTGTCAATGTTGTATTGCTCCATTGATTTTTGAGTTAGAGATCCTTGAATGCTTGATTTTGGGTGAGCAGGATTTCGTCAAGATTTTGTCTTGCAATCGTTTTCAAATAAGAGTCGTGTCATAATCAATGGGATTATGTAGGGATGTACATCTACTTTTTCTCCCAGAATGACACGTGGCTTCGAGTGATTTTCTATGTCAGCCCAAACGTCAGATGGTAGCTGGAAAGTTTACTTCTTTTGACCAATTTGTCCTTCATCAGCCTTTGCCTTCTCAGTTTTGTATAAGTTTTTTTCGAGGATTTTGCAATGTGAACTCGACTTTTCTCGCAAAACAGCTTTAAGTTTTCTTCGGTACCCATACCTTTTGGGTCCGGTGAGTTAGTTATCAAGTATTACTTTTAGTTTCTTTGTTGAGAGAATTAAACCTTCTCAACTCTTTTCTGGATAAACCATTGCGCTCAATCTTAGTTGATTTCACAAGGATTCTTTTAGATTTAACATTTTTAGTTTCCTTGTGTAATCCACTAGATCTTCCAGTATCTTGATTTCTAAAGTTTATACTTCTTGAAGTCTCAAGACTGGGTAGGGGTGGGGGATTATCATTGCTTTTGTCAAATTTACTGGACATTAATCTTTCAGCTAGATTTGACACCTCAGTTTCAAGAAACTCATTCCAATCTTTTGCTTTGTCAAGTTCTCTGTCTTTTAATTTTAGTTCCAACGTAAGTTTTTCAGTTAACTTGACAAGATCAGAGTTTCTCAGACTGAGTTCAGCAAATGATAACTGATTTGAAGAATGTACCTTTCCTTGATGATTTGATGCAGTTTTAGGATTTGAATGTACACTCTTTTGTTGCTGTGATGAATCTTTTATAACAACCACTTGCAACAACTCATTTCCTTCTTCTTTTGAGAGGTCTCTTAGTGATGGAACTCCTCTGGATTCATTAATATGAACATTGAAGTTTGTATCCACATCATCACTGAGTTGAGGTTCTGGATTTGTATATAAATTTGTCGCACTGAACCTTTCGATCATTTGATCCTGAAAATTAGATACATTTTGCAAGCAATTAGTCAGGGGGTGAATAAGACAACTTCTAGCTCTAGATGTAGACATTGAAACTAAGTGAACTGACACAGTGAGGAATCTTCAACAACTGGATGCTTCGAACAAATAATCGATTTACGATTATCTCCTCGAGCGAAGAATCGATCGGATCTCTTCCAAAAGGAAAATTTGCTCCGATACCAATTGTTGGTATCGGAAGCAACTGAACCTTGAAGCGGTAAATGATTTGGATCATCTTCAAAAGAAGGAACCGCCCGATACCAATTGTTGGTCCCTTGGAAAGGCTAACACAAGTTTAGCGGGGGGGGGGTGAATAAAATTGTCACCAAAAACTAATCCCAGTGAAAAAGCCCAGGAGGCGAGTTTTCTAAAACTCAAACCGACCTTCGATTCGCTTTTGTTCATGTCCCTTAACTTGTGCGGAGTTCAGTTAGCTCAACTGAATATAAGTCAATGCTGACTTATATTTAGTCTTGTTAACTGGCAGCGGATAAAACTAGCCTTTAGTACAATAGATGTGTGAAAAGAAATCAGGATCTTCTATGTATCAGTTCTATGCTGACTCCGTGTCAAGTATTTGCAGAGTGATAACGCAATAAATAAAACAAACACAAATGCATAAAGTAAATCAACACAAGATTTGTTTATGGAAGTTCCGGGTGGTGTAATCCCGTACGTCTCCCCTTCTCCTGTGGCGTAGGAGGTATCACTAGAATAATGAGATAACCGTTACAAAATCCTAGCACTATGACAAATCCTTCACGACACCTAGTTTCACTTTGTCTACACAAAATGAAGAAAGGTGAGATTGCTCCTTTCATCTCGCATTAATCGATCTTTCGGAGGTGGAATTGCTCCTTCACCGACTCACCACTAACACCAACACACAGTCCTCGGGATCGCACTAATATTGTGGCAACCAAGTTGCAAATCAGATGAAGAAAGGTAGAATTGCTCTCTTCAAACTAAGCACACACCAACCCTTTTTCACAAAGGTTAGGTTTAGAATTAATCAAGGATTAATTCGGTGAGTCGTCTGATTCTTCCGGATCTCGACTCAGAACTCCAAGATGCCTTCTTTCCCCCTTAATGGGTTACTGGATCTTTCTTTGAAGTCTTCAAGGCAATTCCGTTGGCTTCCCCTTTTCTAGATATAAATGATCTGATTTTATGGATCTGGATTTGGATCTTTGAATATATGCTTGTAAAGCTCTTTTTCTGATCCTCCTCTCTCTTTTTCTTTGAGTGATTCTCTTGTGTATTTATAGGGGTGATGTAACGGTCACTAGCTCTTGTAGCCGTTACACTTGTCATTTAGCCAACGTTCACATGTACGATCTTTGTCGTATTGTCAGTTTAAATTCAACAAGGCCTTAACTCAGTTTTCTACTCTTCTTCAAAACTGAGTACCTTGTATACTTAATATCTGACTTCAATTGACTAAGTCAGAGTACACCAATCAGTTTCTTCTTATCCAGGTAACTGATAATCTTTGTCCTTAAGATTATTCAGCTTTACATGATCTATAACTCAGTTCAAGGTCACCACAAACTTGCCTGAATCCTGATTTATAGTCACGACTTAATCAGCTTCTAACTGAGTTTGCCACCTCGCTTCTTCGATCTTCAGAATCGATTCGTGTGTCCTCGGTTCTTGATCTTTCTAGATAAGCCAAGCGAGTCTGTGGTCCTCAAATAACTTATCTTCTTTAGTTCTTTCATAACTGAGTTTGAACCCCCAGTTCTTCAAGTGCATATTCAGTTTTCTTGCTATAACTCAGTTTTCTTGTTGAGACTCAGCCGTTCGCCTAGTTCCTATTCTATTACAATGCTTGTCTGAAAACAACCTATACAAAGTTCAGACTCTAGATAGAACTTATACATTTAACTCTAGACCATTTCTTGCTTCTTCTTTCATTAAGCACTATAACAGTTAGTTACGACTTCATCATCATGGGTTGTAAGTAATTTGTCTAATTTCGTGACGAATCATCATCAAAACATAAATAATATTTCCAACACTTAGAAAACGTGTTTCTAAGCACCTTGGTATATGGATACCCACAAGGGCTGCTTAGGCCCTTGATAATCCGGATTTCGAAACCTCTTTAGGTAGAATTTCAACACACACTTTTCCAAGTGAGAAAACATAAATTTTATATCATAACAATCTGTTTTACAAGTTACAAGTACTTGCCTATTTATAGGCCAAAATAAGGGCTAGAATTCATTAAAAATAAGATGAAAAGTTTTCTTAAAAATCATCAAATAAAAGTGGCGCCCCAAAATATAAATTCATTGAATCTTGATTCAATGTATCTTGAATAAATGCTTGCATCTTGATCCAATGTATTTGTTTATCCATAATTGACTTTTTGAACTCCCAAATGCTTGTATATGTGGCGCCAATACTCCAGCATTTTCAACCAAATATATGTCACATTTTTTTAAGTAATATTGCATCATAATATATATTATAGTATGATAATAATATCCTCAAAATGGCGTCCAAAATGCTGATGTCCATGCTCCTTGTATCTTCTTCATCCAAGTGCATTATATCTTCTTTGATCATCCCTACTGTGCTTCGATCATCTTTGAAACTCCCATCCACGTTAGCTTTTAGAACCGAAGGTGGGGCTCGATCCTATAACCAGGAGAAGTATTTCGGGTGAGCATGCAATTATCCAAGGTATTGTTTTGGGAAAAAGTTTAGTTCAAGGAAGTGGATTGAGCAAGAACCCTAGAAATGAAGATGAGGTTTCCCTCAAAGGGTTCTGAATTCCTTGCCTTCCAAATGAACCCTAAAGTAATGAACATAAGGCTTCAATCATTCTCAGGTAGGATTCTGATGTGATTCTGGCTCCATAAAATATATAAATAATAAACCAATATTAAGGCACTTATTATAACATGATATCATATATTTCATTATGAAATATTAGTCAAATATATGATAAAATTTGTTGATATTTTGGGCGCCACTTTTTGGGGATAAATTCAAGCTTGGAAAATTCAAGAGTTTTTTAGGGATGATAATGGGAATTTGATCATAGCGGCCTCTTGTTACTTGATGAGACCAACCGGATCAGCTGAGATGGCAGAATTGCTGGCCATTAAGTTTGGGCTCCGGGAAGCCTCCAAATTCTTCTCCGGGGATGTAATTGTTGAATCTGATGCTATTCCTACATTGCGAAAGTGATATACTCTGATTTTTGAAATCTCCGTCAAGGAAAAATCGCAAACGACATTAGATCCACTAGGAAGAATTTTTCATCATATGTCTTTTCGCATGTTTTACGGGATGAGAATATGCCCGCTCATATTCTAGCAAATCTAGGGTTTGATTTCTTTCCAAATTCAGAAATTTATTGTAATTGGGGCAGAGATCCCCCACTTTCGTTTGCCTAGCCGTTGAAGTTGATTCTAATGAGAAATAACCGTTTTACCCTAAAAAAAAGAAAATAAATTGTTTTTGTTATGAAATATGTGATAAATGTGGATGTCAATTAAGAGTTTACTTAATGTATAAGTTAAGGATATCAAAAGATCTACATTAATACCTTCATTCATTGTACCTAAGTTACAAATCCTTTTGAGTCTTTAACTTAATTAATGTAAAGGCGGTTCACTTATTTATAGCTATGTATATATATCTATATCATACTATATAATACAAAGACAAGAGCACTGGCATTTCACACATACACACAATTTTTTTTTTTTTTTTTTTTTTTTTTCTTTCTTTAAATAGGCACTTTTTTTTTTTTTTTTTTTTCCTTTAAATAGGGCACTTTTTTTTTTTTTTTCTCAACTTATTCTTTAAATAAATGAATAAAGGCACTTGCCCATACGCTGACACGTGCATGCTTTTTTTTTTTTTTTTTTTTTAAATAGGGCACTTTTTTTTTTTTTTCCTTTAAATAGGGCACTTTTTTTTTTTTTTCTCAACTTATTCTTTAAATAAATGAATAAATAGGTCACAATTCTTTTCCAACTTATTCTTTAAATAAGTCACAAAATTTTTTTCCCCTACTTGTTCTTTAAATAAGTCGTAATTTTTTTTTCTCCCACTCTCCATATTTTGCCTTTTATTTCTGTTTTTTAATAGTTTCCTGTTTTTCCTTTACGTTTTATTAAATGGTTTAGGTAAAATGATTTAAATATTTATTTGATTCGGTTGGTGTCCCTATGATACTTAGGAGATGGGTTGCAAGAAAACGAAATAGGAGATGATTTTTTTTTAAGTGGCTGGAATTATGGATTGTCAATCGGGATGGATTTGTGAGTGTATGGCAGGTGAATAGAATAGTGTGTCTACTCGGGTAGATTGGAGTAAGATTTGGATTAACCAAACGAGCGATCTAAATATCTGAATGTCATTTACATAAGATGTTCGACTTTATAATGATTGAATATCAATATGGTGTTTTCAAAGTATATGTAGTGTTTTCAAAACACGCATATATATCGTATCCTGTCTCTTTCATGAGACTATATATGCGCCGGTTCTTTTTAATTAATTTTTCATTTTTAACAAAACACAAATATGTTTCCTATTTTATCTCTTCTGTATGGATATAGTTTCGTTGAAAACATATTATTAGATTTATGTCGTGTAACTTATATTATGACATTGTTATTTCTTTATGGGTTTTTTTGTTACTTAATAAGTCTTTTACATGTACTGTACACATGCTACGTTATTATTAATTTTGCTAATGTCCGCTCGTGTTTGGAACCACAAAAGTCTTCCTTTTTTTTAAAAGCCAAAAGTCTTCTTAATAAACATGGAAAGAGTTGGTGTCACGGAGTAGGGGTATAGGATGTACGCGTGTATTGTCTACAAACCATTTCGATTCTTATTCCTGATAATGAGCCACCGCATTCAACACTTCCATCCACCCCCCACCTACCCATTGTCTTCTCCACCTCCCTCAACTGCCGAAGCAACCCCCCTACCACCCTCACCTGTAACCCTCCAGCAGTTCACCTGCTAATTACCTAAGCCTTTCTAATCGTTCCTTCTATGAGATGAATCTACCCTTCCAAAACACTTTGTTTGAGCCTGCACTGCATAGAAATGCAATGATGAATTTGTGGACTTTGGTTTTAAATTGCAGTGTCGCTTCTTCTTAATCCTTTTAAAAGCTCGAGAGAAAGTGGTTGGTCTTCCACAAATAAGTCGATTTCAAAGAAGGTAAATGGCGATTTCCTTTTCAATTTACAAAACCCTTATTTCGCCTTTCAAGCTTCCGCATCGCTTGGAGGCCCTAATCCTTGGTCTATTCGCTTTTTGTTGTGCCTAACAGGCTCTCGGGTCATCTTCAACGATCGACGATCCGCTAAAAAAAGCGTGTCGCTTTGAGGTTTGTTCATCTTCTTTAAAGCAATTTAATGGCGTAAAATCGCTTCTTCCAGCTTATGCCGTTGCTCAAATTGGTCTTTCAGATCTTGTGTTTGTATGAATAGGTTGATTGTTTTTATAGATGCCTAAATCAACCTGATATTACCTTGAAGTGATTTTTTTGTTAGCATTCTCATCTTCATTCAACGAAAAAAAAGGTCGTAAACCCGGTCAAAACATATTTCAAAGTTGATTTAAAAGCTAATTTTTTTGTCTACATGAATCTGTTGATTTTCTCGCTAATGTATTTGTATGTAAGTGATAGGGTAAACCGGGTTCCAAATTTGTATACTAAGTGATCCATTTAAGCTTTAATATTTGTGAACCCTGTTTGTATGTAAGTTTATCTGTTTGTATGTAAGTGATAGGGAAAATCGGGTTCGTTTGATTTGTTTGTTAGGGAAAAATAGGTATCAAATAATCACTTCTCGGTTTGTAGACTCCTTTCCACTAACTCTCTCATATATATGTAACTTGGTTTTGATTGTATAGTGTGGTATATTGACGACCTACGGTTTAGAAATCTAATTGAAAATTTTGAAACCAATCTGTATTTATTTCATTTGGTTGTGTTTGTTCCTCTCATAATACTGATTAGTTGAAATTTTAGAGATCGCACTTTGTTCATTGTGTTTTATTTAAATTTCCAAGACATGCACCGCCACTATTATTTTTTTTCCCCTTGGAACCCCACTTACCTAGCTTGTAATTTTTCAGCTTGTCTTGGAAGAAAGTGTTGCAGTTTCTGTGCCTTACAAACAAGTAAATTGCTTAAGGTAAGTGTAGTTAGGGGTGCTACTGCAAACCCCAATAGTTAGGGGATCTATTGCAAACCCCGTAGTTGTGGGATCTACAGAAAATCCCAATTTGCCTACACACATAGACACTCCATGCTTGTTTACACCTACAATGTATGCAATACTTATGCTTACAGTTATTACTTTTCTTATGTGAACCTTTGTTTGTTACATAATGCTATTCCACGATCCAACTGTTAGATATCTTTCTGCTTTAGGATTTAGTAGATGCAGTAATAGGTTTCTTTTCTTGTGCGTAGAGCTGCAGAACAGCCTTCTAAAAAAGGCATAAAAAACACAAATTAAATACGCATACAGTTGGTACGCGTAATGCTTTCACAGATATTGTGGCTGGTCCTTATATGATGCCTCGAGTGAACCACTGTCTTTAAGAATTGTATTTTTCCTAATCAGTTTGGTTTTGGCATTGAAATTTGATTTTTCTTCCTACATATCCCTGTTGGTCTCTGTTGCTGAATTGTCATATGGTTGCTTTTCTATTTGCCTGTTATGACTATAATATTCAAGAATAAATGTACTGTTATGCGATCCACTTTTTCTCCTCTTTACAATTTGCAGCCAAATGAGCATAGTGTTTATGTGTTCATAGTATAGGAAAGTAAAATTTTGTTTTACACTTTTGCATGGCAGTCACATGATCTTTCTTACATATGTATTCAAAATATGTTACTTCTTTTTTACTTGACTATGTTCCATCCATGAGTGTTTTAATTGTATTATAGACTTTTAAGTTTCAGTAAACGTATTCTATATGTATCTGTGTACATATGTGTTCAAGCTGAATCCTGCTACCTGTGTCCATTCATGTACTATGTGCAGTACTTTAGTAGTAAGATTAAGTTCTTCTTATTGGCTTCTTTTCCGTACTGTGGTATTAGGAGCTACCTCTGTCTCAATGGTCCAATAACAATGTAATTGCTTTCATGTCTGGTTCTTTTGACTATGATATTGAAGCACAAATATGCTTAGGTCAGCTATTTCTTAGTTTCTGGTATGATAAAGTGAAATCTTTGTATCTGGAAACAATGTCGGCCTGTTTTGATTACATAGTTTTGTGCTGCAATGCAGTCATTAATAACTGCAAAAGGTTACACGTATATCAGTATAGTGCCTACATGATCTGGTTGTAGGTTAGGGCCGGTTTATTGTCACACCATAGTTACTATTTGCCATTTTGTGATTTCTCGGGCTGTCACTTATTTCCTATTTTTTAAATATATCTATTCACAGCATGTAATCCTTGTTTTACCTTGTTGCATTCAGCTTACAGATATAGTTATTGTACACTGCAGTTTTCCTCTTTTACATATGTGCTAATTGTATGTGTGCACAAACATCTGCTCATACTAAACCAACTACATTGAAGATTCAGATTTTGAACACTCTTTTTTTGTTATCCTACCATGATTATTCCTTTTATTTTGTCTCAGATATAATAGTTAGCCTGCTCAAACTAATCGTGCTTATGCTTTGTGCGGTTGTTGTTGTTCAAGGTCATTGCACTTATTCAGCTTGGACTTTTATAAACAAGGTTACCACTACTTAAGGTGAGTGTAGTTAGGGTACTAATGCAAACCCGTAGTTGGGGATCTATTGCAAATCCTCGTGAGTTACGGGATCTACAAAGAAATCCCATTTCATTTGTTTACCGTAATAGTTAGTATAGAATGTTCTGCTTTTCCCCGCTCATTCTAATAATAGCCAACACTTTGCACACCCATGCCACATAGTTTTTTCCTTATTACGACCATCGTAATTGTTATATTAGGGTTTCTTAGGTCTCCGGGAAGTATAGATATAGCCTTCTACTCCCATCTATGTTTCACACGTAGTTTGTCCTGGACACCACATTCTTGTTGTTTGCTTCCAAGGTGTGGCGAGCATTTACCATGGTTGGATCACACACAAGTTCATGTGCTATTCCACCTTCTTCGAGAGGTGTTATTTCTGCTTTGCCTTCGGCACCTAATCTTGCTTGAGGTAGAATAGCTAGAGCTCATAAAGCGCCTGTAGTAGCTACAAATAGGTGCGTGAAAAAAAAAACCCAAAAATATACAAGTCATGAGTCTTCTTTCATTCTACCAAGAAATATAGCTATTCCTCTTCCTCCAGTTACCCTACCTGTTCTGCCCAAAATTAAAAAACGTGTAAAAGTTGTTGGTTTGTCTGTTGGGTCATATGATAAGTATAGTGGTCAAAAGTCTGACATCCATCTTCCTCATTCGTGTACCATTGAAGCATGTGAATCAGATATGGTTCATGCTTCACACCCTTCCTTGGATGGCTTCCACCTAAATGATGGTTTTAACCACAATCAGGTTGGCCTAGCCCCATCATTGGCCTGTTCAGAACCTTTACCTACAGTTTTATTCCCACCTTCAGCCTCTGGTGTTTCGTCGCCACTTCCGCCGCCAGTAAACAATACTGCCGCCTCAACTAGCGTTGTTTCTCCTACTGTGGAACCTACTAATTCAAGTCTTCCTCGTAGGAGAATCCACAGGAAAAAACAACAACCAGATTCAGCCCTACATTTTGAGAAAGATGCCTTTGCAACTGTTGCCTTAACTCCTGATATCTTACGTCCAGCTTCCTAATCATAGCTTGTTGTGGGAGTCGTGAGATTTGCTCACGAGCCTCCTACTTCCTCTTTGTAGTAGTGGGGATATTGTTCTTGTTACCACCCCACTTCCTAGCATCTTAGTCGACACCTCATCGATTTCAGGATCTAACGAATCCAAAATTTTTGAGATCATGCATAAGGACTTACAACAATCATCCGGCCTTTACATCTCTAGGTGCAACTTATGACAAGGACCTCTCTAGGAGAAATAAAGGCATTTATACTTTTGAGTCCAAGGACAAGTCTACCATTTCATGCCACCTCTTACAGACTCTCAGCAATTCTTCACTGAATTTATGATTCTATCTTCATGACATCGAACATGAAGTGGCAAGTAGATTGGCAAGTCGCTACTAGATTGTATGAAATGTCTTTAGCCAAAATTCTACTTGTTCTTGAAGCCAACCCATATGCAAGATTCTTTAGAAGCCTTAGGAATGAGGTTGGACTTGAGGATCATGGCGTAAGAAAAAAAATAAAAAACACCAGTGGCACTTTAAAACCTGTACATTCAGGTAAAAAGGGAAACTCGGGACAAAATCAACATTGACTAACAACCATAGAACAAACTCATAAAGTATGTGACTTAACAACACAAAACTTTTGGCTATTCGACATGTAAGGTACTTTAATCAAAACACAGGCTTACCCTTAAAAGCATTGAATGCCCAGTGGTCTTATAATGCCCAAAACTAAATAAACTTACATTGTGTTCAAATAGATTCTAACTTATAAAATACTAACAGATGTCATATTCGATAGGATTCTCCCACTCAGTCAGACGATGTTGCTTATATGTGTGATTGGAACTTTTAAGAAGAATCTGACGTATTTTTTCCAATTATAAATACGTCCTTTGCTCCAAACTTACAAAATGAGATTTTCCAAACATGGCGGAGTAGCTAAACAGGACATCGAGAGGAGAGCCCTATAAAATAAGCTAGAATAACCAAATTCTCAAAGAAGAAATGGACTTCCAAAATGCTTTTCCCCACTAATATATGAGACCGAAGAAAGGAAGCACGAAGCCTATGGTCCGCCGATTCTCGTGAAGCTAAACGATGATCCAATCACAAATGAAGATATCGTTAAGTTAGGCGCTTATCCAGACAATGTAACCCTAAGCTTGGCTAAAGAGCGTGATAGATCAAGGAAACAACTCCACGAGGTGACACAGGAAATGGGCCGAAAGCTTCATGAGATAACAGAGCAACTAAAGCAGGAGAAAACCTTCAGCCAAGAACAATTTAGGCTTGCCCAGATGTGGCAGGGAAGATACCATGCAACTCAGGCAACACAACCACAGAATGCAGGCAACAACAATGTGCAGGAGGATACAGCCTCAGATACTATGGAATTACCAAACGGAGATGTTCCGGAGCATTAGCGAGTGAAAGGAAGAACCAAAGAGCTGTCACTATTGTTATATGTTCCATGATCTTTTGTTATATGCTTTGTATTATGCAATAACCTTATAAGGACTCTAACATGGATTTCTATTGTAAATTATGGTCTGCAAATATTGTACTACTTATTTACTTATCTTGCTACTTTTACAGCATATTTATGTACTAATCAAATATTTTTAATGGTTGTCCGTTTAGAACCGTTCTCATCATCTAAATTCATATATATACTCAAAATAGATAAATATATATACATGAAATAAGATACACATGTGCATCGTGACAGTTTTTAGAACACTAGTCTATATACTATAAAAAGAGAAAAAAAAGTCATACAGCCTTCCACGTCTTCCGTTTTTACATTTGCCAGGGAGCTCCATTTGCTGCCATCTGTAAGCTTATCTTTGTGACCCGTGCTTAGTAGTAGCTGAAATTAAAAAAAAAAATTTTGGTTCTACCGTGTGGGAAACATCCGATCGTATGGATACAGCTGTATAGCATTATCGATTAGAAAGGAGAGGAGAGGAGAGGGGAGGGGAAGCCGAGGAGGGTGAGGGGGATGAGTTAGTCGTTTTATCAGATTACAACTCCCCAGCCTTTTCCATTCTATGCTCTACATCACCATCACCGAAATTCTATTTCTTTTTCTATTCATTGCTCTACATCACCGAAATTCTACTTCCTCCATCCTCAACCGTTTTCATAAGCCAAATTATGCAATTTCCATCTCTGTCGCGTTTGCTCCAGGCTGAGCACGGATCCACCTTCCTTTACGGTTTCCCCATCTTTTGTAAAGAAATAACCACTTGCGCCATGGGACATGCTTTGAGAGACTTTCTCAATTCTCCACCACCAAAATAATGAATTCTATGAATATAATCTCAGTACTATTAGCTGTTGTAATGAATTCCATCGGCTTGGTGTTGTTCCATTCCTTTACCCATAGTAATCTCATGCTAAATCCTCTCCGATGAAAGATTAACGAGATTTAGGTAGATAAAGATTTTGGGTGATGGTCTGTGAAGTGTGAAGGAGATGCGTGTGTTTACAATTGACTCTTGGACTTTTTCCTTAGGAAAAAAAAGGAAGAGAAGTAAGGGGTTACATCAAGAAGAGAAATAATAAGGTTACAATTGACACTTGGACTTTTCTATGAATATAATCTCTCTTTCTGCGTCATTGCTTCCTCAAGTATGCTATTTCATTTTTTTTTTTTTCCTTGCAGTGGATGTGCAAATGGTGTGTTTTGTTTTTTTTTTTTTTTTTTTTTTTTTTTTTTTTTTTTTTTTAATCGCTTCAATGTGTTTGTGCATATTATATTGTGGAAAGTTTATTGTTGGATGGTGATGTACTGCAGAGTTGTATTTTACATAAACTCTAATATATTAATGTACTTATCGTGTTGAATAAATATAGTACCTTGTGCCATTAATATTCTGGTTAAATTCAATGTTAATTATGCAAAAGTTGGTTAAATTGAATGCTAATTATAGGCAAAATTGTGATATTAGTCCTCTAACTTGCTTTTATTTTGGATTTTAGTTACGCTGCTCATCGTCCGGTGAGAAAATGATCTCTAAGTTGGCTTTTTTTTTTTAGTCCTATCCGTCGGAAATAATTGACAAAAGACGGAATTTTTAAAAATAGTCCTCTAACTAGGCTGCCACGTAAGTGTTTTTAAAGATTAGGCCCAATCACTATTTCCATGATATGACTAAAATCCAAAAAATCCAACTAGATGACCATTTTCCTCATCTGAGCAGTAAATGCGACAAAATCCAAAATAAACCAAGTTAGATGACTAAAATCCTAATTTTGCCGCTTAATTATACCGAAAAAACACTTTGGCAAACAAATGTTCCTTTTTATATATACAGTATGCATGTTGCATTTGTGTTTTAGCTACTTCAAGTAGATCGGTACAGTTTTATGGTATATTTGGTAAGAATATTCTTGGGTATGAATTTATTGAATTGTAGATTGGTTTTAGAACTACACGTCTAAGTTAGTGGTACTTTAGATGTATAGTTGACATTAACACTCATGTATAAGCTTGCATAATTACCTTTTGATGAATGTTTTCTGTTGTATTGTTAGAAAGCATGCTCGCTTGAATGACATACTAAGTCTACAAAAAAATTAATGTGTATTCCAAATAATCATGCTTGGGTTTTTGTTAAGCTTTTGTATACGGTAGCTTCATTAGTCATTGGAGCTTCTCATACTTATTGGTTGTAAACTTTATGTCAATAGGGTAGACAAAAATTGTTGTTATGTACTTGATGTGAACTAGAGATTTAGCTTTTGGGCCCTACCTTTTACATTCTGTTAAATGTAGGGTGAGTGATCTTGATTACAAGGAAGAGAATTCTTAACTGCATTAGCCCAACCTTAGTGACTGCATGGCTCATCAACAAGTATTTGTGAAGTAGAAGTTTATTCTTGTGCGTTGATTGTCTGATCCATTAAGGTTTGTTATTTTTTATATGAAGAAAACAAGTTGTGTATCAATCATAAACATGTCTTCTTCAAATGGTAACTTAAACTTCTCTTCTCCAGAGTTACTTTTCTTGCAAGAACTTGTTCAAATGAAGGAAGAAAATAAAAACAATTAGTGATTTCTAGATGGAAGAAAAAAAAATACAAGATAAACAATGTCGACAACAAAAAATGTTAGCCATGTAAACAAGCAAGGATCTAATGACACTTCATTGGAACAAGGCTTATGATAATTCATACATACTGCTACCGTCTCTAGCTGTTTTAGGTATGTGTAAGATCAATGATGCACTTGCTCAAATTGAACTGGTATGTGGACTGAAAACTCTACTTTACCCAAATGAAAACATGCTTCCAATTTCGAAAATACTAATTTTCTTTTGCATGCAGATGGAAACTGCCTGGATAGGGATAGCAGCAACCTTGCAGTTGATGCCTTGTCAACACAAAGTATGGTGTAGTTTTTGCCAGGAAGATGCTTAATGCTCGAGTGAATTGGACCTTTACACGTACCTCTTGCGGTCAAGAAACAATAATTCAACGACGGTAAGTGATTTATTTTTCTGCAGTTCAAGGGAAAATATAAGAGTAGACTGTTGATATTAAAGAAATATGGATTTTAAATTTTGTAGTTGTCATATGGGAGTCTATTTGAGTGATAAAAATGCAATTCTTTCTACTACAGTGTTCAACGAACGTGGGGGAAAACTAACTTGGTTCATTGCACATGTGGAAAAACTAACTCAGTACATTGCAAAGCAACTTAAAGAAGCAGATGAGAAGGTATATTGGCTGCATGTGATAGACTGTGCACTACTTGTGTGTTGCTTAGTGCTTATTCTTGTTTAGAGTAGCAACAAATTTTTATTTCCATTATTACAGATTAGGATGGTAGGAGATTTTGTATCAGAATGCATGGTCATTGTTTTCATCACATTTTTATTTTGATGATCTAAATAGTAAACAAAACTGGTAATATAAAGACGGTTGATGAAAGAAAGTCGGTTCATGAACCAACTATGAATTATGCTAAAATCGTAAAGTGATGGTTTGGAACAAAATTGAATTGTGAATCTCCAATTCTTGGTGGTTCATGAATCGGGTATAGGTGAAACAGTGTATAAGGTAAACATGCTCGAAGATTAATCAACCATTCATGTAAAATGATTCTTTTATTTGTGACAAAGAAACCATGATAAATGATTTCACATCTTCAAAACCAGGGCTGGCCCTATGCTAGGCGGCGAGATCTTGGCTTGTTCTCAATCATTGTGTATACCAACAAGATAAATGTTTCGTTAAAAGAAAAAAAAATCGTGTAGATTTAATCCGATCTAACCTAATATAATATGTTAATTTTCTTTTTTGATAAAGGCCCAAATTTTTTTTTTACTCTAATTGATAAATGCCCCAATAAAAAATTTTACTTGACCCAAAAAAATAGATATATACAAACAAGTTTTTGTTTTTCTTTTATGACTTTATCTATATTATTAATTTATTATATATATCTACATTATATATAAAAAAAGCACACACAAAAATAAATAAAACAAACAAAAATAGATTGAACTCATTTTTCACTCCTAAGTTCCGCCTCCCTTCGATCCCGCTTCGCCCGTTTCCCAACTCTCCTGCCGCTTGAGCTGTTGATTTTTTTATTTATTTTTTGTTTTATGTTTTCCTTTCCTTCTTTCAATTTCCCATTCATAAATGATAAATTCTATTATCAAATTCTCAATTGAGAAGAATATGGTTAATGAAATTGACAATTCTACTTTGATTAGTGATTTCGTCTCTAAATGTGTTGCAAGAGCGATTTTGAAATAGTAATATGTAAGTATATTTTATGTATACGTATGAATTTGGTTTTTGTTTCTAAATATGCTAGAAAATACTACTTTATAGGTATGTTTTGAGACTATCAATAATGTTACAAAAATGTGATAAAACAAACAGAATTGAATGATCTCCAAGACACGTATAAAACGTTTCTTTAAAGAGATGTTTTAAGATCTCTCGTGATTCAATTGAGACTACTTTAGAGACACAATGTGTTTTTACCGATGATGCTTTAAGAAAACTTCATTATCTTTCACACCGAATCTCGATGTCTCTATATATATATAGACAACTAAAAGATAATGTACTCTTCACGAAAGAACAAACCAGTTCGTCTTCAAAGGATGTGTCCCAATGAACATGCACAACCGAAATGATGTGTCCCAATGAAAATCCCGGTCGTCGTCGAACCCTCGCTTTTTTTGGCGACACTGTCGACTCAATGTGCAACAACACATTCAAAACAAAAATAAAAACAGACTTTGTGAATAAAATATCTAACAAATAACTTGAATTTTGTATTTACGGATGTTAAAACGCGATATGTTTTTCAAAAGAAAAACAACTTCAACTAAAAGCGATTAATTTGACTTTATATTTTAAA
This sequence comes from Gentiana macrophylla, assembly GCA_026214975.1. NCBI lineage: Eukaryota > Viridiplantae > Streptophyta > Magnoliopsida > Gentianales > Gentianaceae > Gentiana > Gentiana macrophylla. The sequence goes on from CM047815.1 coordinate 56,304,440, forward strand.
CCCAACAAATGTTCAAAACAAAACAAAAAAAACCCCTCTTCACAGCATTAGCCAAAAGGGACTCAACTATTTATTTGCTATATAAATTTTATTGAAATTATTTTGCCAACAGATTACCCATAATCAAATACAATAAGGTATGAGAAGAAATACAATAAAATTGTTCAGAGCTTTTTGGAAAAAAAAAAAAAAACAATAAGGTAGCCTTGCATGTAGGTAATTTAAATATTGTCACCGTGCATTTTAAGCATGCACACATAACAAGCATGATGTGAGGTATAGTTATAGGTCATAAAATGTTAAATACCTTAGCCCCGTTTGGTTTCAGACTGGACTGGATCCATTTGGATCCAAATTAATATTTTATTCATCCATTATCTTATTTACTATTATTTTATTAATATTTCTCTCACCAATCATTTCACCATCAACAAATAAAATATTATTTATCAATTCATTTTATTCACCACCTACACTATTCAACAATTACTTTATCAATATAATATTTCATTAAAATTTCTCTCACCAATCATTTCTTCATCAACACAAATTTTAATACAATATTTCAACCTTATAATCATTACTTTATATTATTTTATTTTATTTTCTCTCTCATTATTTTGTTTTATTTTCAAACATTTTATCAACTTTATGTTTATTGTTTTTTTTGTATGTGTTGGGGGAACATCTACAAATGTTGTATGTATTAATTTCATTATGATCTTGGGTAAAAGATTTAAGTCTTTTGATTCATCATTAATAGTGACTTTTGTGCATAACTTTGTCTGCATTGCATACCAACTTACTTGCAAGTTAGTTGTAGGTTATTTCATTGTACAAAGTTTTCCATATGGAAGCTGCACAATTTATTTTCTTTATGCATGTAGTCATTGTTCATATATATAGAGTATTAACATTTACACCAATTTTAACTATAGGTCATGGAGCCACTGATGGAGGTTGAAACAACAATATACAAGAAATCGGTGGTGTGATTTGTAACATACTTTGACAAATTTTACTTACGACAAAAGATCATTGAAGAAGTTGGATGTTCAACCGCTACGAGGAAAGACATCTACACATCCTATAGCTTCAAAAAGGACATTGATGTTTGGTTATACTTGGAATATCGCCGATTGATGTTTGAGACAAGCCAATTGAATTGTTGACCGATAATCCCCTAAGGCTCATGCACTTGAAAGTTCAATAAAGATGAAGAACAAGGAGCACCTCGATACACAGTCATCGAGTAGGTCCTATAGTATGTACACGTGTTAAGGAAATGCATGCCTGTTAAGGCCAACAGGTCGAACTATCGACATGGAAGCCATGGCAAGCGTATCGACCCTCGAGACCTACACAAGGCCAGAGATCCGAGGGTACGATGATCGACTTACGAGCAGTGCGGGGCGATAGTTCCAGACTCGATCACCCTAAGTCGGGTAGATCTCTAAGTCGGGAACAGAGTCCACACAAGCACGTTAGCCCATTTATCCACAGGATAACTTGGGCGCAGGGGTAAGGCCCAATTATGGTAAATAAGACAATAGCTCATAACCGACTCATATTAGGGTTAGGTCATGCATTGTCTATATAAATACAACGATCCAGAACTACGACGGCTTGATTCCTGGATGAGATAACAGATACGAGGCAATCTAAGAATACCACTTAGATTCACCCAAAACACACCCACGCCTCTTTATTCTTGAGTTAGGGTTCTTGGGTATTCATCATTCATAGAAGAATAACCCGGATCTTAATAGGTGACTTATTTGTCATCGTCATTGGCGCTAGAAGGAGGGCCTTCAATTGTTGAATAAGCCGGGAACATGCCACCCAAGGATAAACCACCGGAAGGACCACTTCCAAAAACACAGATCCGCCAAGTCTGCAGGTTAGAAGAGGAAGTGGGCATGGAGACGCAAGGTGAAAAGAGCCAAACCTGGAACCGATCCAGAAAACCCCTTGAAGCGAGCGCAAGGTCCGCCCCGTAACAAACAATTGTTGGTGGATCAACCGCAAAGTCAGGACATTAGCGCTCTCGCAAAAGATCATGGAAGAGGTTTCGGCAGATGCAGAATCCGCAACAAACAACATTTGGAGGAGGTTTAAATATCAATATGCCTAAACCTAATCCGCCCGATTTAGAGAGATCTGCGCCCTCTAGCTCTGTTGAAAACGGAAGAAGGAAATTCATCGAAACATCAAAGCGGATGCAGAGGATAGCGCTGCACGCGAGTTGGACGTGATTCGGGAAAAGCAAGGTTTCATTGTTCTTAGAGTCTCCTTTACTAAGGAGATTGAAGATTTTCCTAAACCCAAGCGGGTTTATGATTCCAAAGATAGAGAGCCTTATGATGGCACCACCGACCCGGAGGACCATTTACAGTGTATCTATCGCAGATGAGGTTGGGACGGGCACCGGGACGAGATGCGGTGCCGGGCATTCGAGACTCGTCAGAGGTCGGGCTAGAGAATGGTTTACGGTCGAGGCCCGGTCGATCTCCGCTTTTTCCATGTTGGCCGAAAGTTCAGACGCGCTTTATCGTCAACAAAAAGTTTGATTGAGTGAAACGCACCTCATGAACATGAGGCGCTTAGAGATGAAACGGTGTTAGAGTACTTAAGGCGGTTCAATATCAAGCGATGCAAGTAAAGGACCCTCAAGACAGACTTCTGATCACCTCGTTTGTAGGGGGCTTGAGGAACACCAAATTATACGAAAAGTTGAGTAGAACTCTCCCGAGAACTATGGACGAGTGTGTGAATGTGGTCCATGATTCTCATCAAAGCGAAGAGGCAAGCGTAGACACACCCAAGCCGAATGGATGGACCCAAGGAAAGAGAGTCGAGGTCGGGAAAGAGCCAACCTCGACAAACATGAAGCCGAGAGAAAAGCCTCTGTTTGGGATCGAGTCGATAAACCTTCTCGTGTTTAATCGAGTTGAAGCATCTGTCTCGGATCGGTCAGAGAAAAAAGGAGGAAAGAAAGACAAAGACTTTGTTCCTCTCAACCGATCGAGATCAGAGATATTGTCCATCGTGGTATCGAAGAACCTAGCAAAGAGGCCCCCACCGATCAAGAAACCTCGAGAGAGGCGGAGGTCAAACAAGTTTTGTGAATTCCATGAGGACATAGGCCATGCAACTGATGACTGCATGGATTTGAAGAGAGACATCAAGCCTCGCATCCAAGAAGGCCACTGGATGAGGTCATCGGCTGTGACTCGTTATACAGAGCCCAAGGGGCATAAACAAGAAGAGGAAGAATCCCACCAAGATGGATGTCGAGGAAGAGATCATCGAGAGACGGCGAGATCGATCTCTCCAGATGTCGACAGAGATAACCACGGTCGGGACAGATATGAAGACAACCGGCCGAACAATTATGTTAACACCATATTCGGGCCGGGGGAAACGGAAAAAGAGCGAGCCAGTCAAGGGTCGGAAGACAGCTTGAGATATGGAAAGCAACAAAGACTTTCGACGGAGGTCGGTATGGGCCGAGAGATGACGTTCCCAAGTCGAGGAATCACAAACGAAGGACTAGTGATAGAGGCAAAGTGATAAGTCGCACTGTGTGGTGTCGGTGGTATGCGTCGACAATGGCAAAAGCAGATTAACATCCTATATTACTCAAACCTTCCAAGGAATGAAGTTGAAAGATAAAGACTTGATCCCTATAGCCTCCCCCACCGCTTGGGTTCACAGGCAGCAAATCCACCCGCTGGGATCCATAAAGCTATTGACGACAATCGGAGATGGGGAGAGAGGGAGGACGCTCGAGTTGAGCTATGTTGTCGGAAAGCCCCTCCGCGCACAATGTAATCTTAGGGCGACCGCCCTCTTCGAGTTCTGAGCCATCGCTTCGACATACCATAAACAGATGAAGTTCCCAACTCGAAATGGTTCTCACGAGGTCAAAGGGATATTGAAGTCGCCAGAGCCGCAATTCAATTATTATGAATGGAAATCTGGCGACCAAAGCAAGTCCTTATCGAAGAACTCGATCCCAGAGGAAGAAGAAGATAAATCCCGGCTTCAAACGAGGCGATTGAAAATGTTGACTGTGTGGGGAGCAGAAGAGCAAAATGTCCAAGTCGGGTTTGATACCGGCTCAGGAAAAACAATCATTGATCGACTTGTTGACGGAATTCGAGATGTCTTTGCATGGAAAGCTTCAGATATGCCCGGTCTTCCAACGGATATCGCGATTCACAAGCTCGAAGTTGACCAGGCCAAAAGGCCAGCCAAACAGAAGAAAAGAAATTTCGCATCGACCGGTTGGAAGCCATCGAGTTTGAAGTCGGTAAGTCGTTAGCGGCCAACATAGTAAAAGAGGTGTTATATCCTCGATTGGTCGCTAATCCAAAGATTAGTGAAAAAACCGGATGGCGCTTGGCGCGTGTGTGTAGACTTTCACCGATTTGAATAAGGCCTCGCCCAAAGGACTCTTACCCATTACCCAAAATCGATGTGTTAGTGGACTCGACCATCGGTTTTGAGGTATTTGCCTTTTTAGATGCGTACAAGGGGTACCACCAGATTTTAATGGATCCTCGAGATGCAGATAAGACGGCGTTCATCACAGAGTTTGGCACCTTCTGTTATGTAACCATGCCATTCGGACTTAAGAATGCCGGAGCTACATACCAGAGGGCAGTCAATAAAATTTTTGCAAACCAGATCGGCAGAAACATGGAGGTATACGTGGATGACTTGCTCATTAAAAGCCGATCATTGAAGCAGTTTCTGATCGATGCACGAGAGGTGTTCGAGGTGCTGAGAGATACGCAAATGAAATTGAATCCTAAGAAGTGCACCTTCGGGGTACGGTCAGGCAAATTTCTGGGGTACATGATATCGAGAGACGGGATCCGAGCTAATCCAGACAAGATAGACACGTTAAAGAATATGCCTCGCTTCCTCAAATACAAAGGAAGTACTGAGAGACTCACAGTCGAATGGCGGCACTAAATAGATTCCTATCTCGATCACTCAACGAGCGTTGTCTTTTTAAGATTCTTCGAAAAGGCCACCCTTTCCAATGGGATGATGAATGTCGATGTACCTTCAAGAATTAAAGACATATCTATCGAGTTACCTACCCTCACCTCACCTCGAGAGGGGGAAAGATTGTTGATTTACTTATCGGTATGTGATGAAGCAGTGAGTGCGGTCTTGGTCCGAGAAGGGGACAAGGGTCAGGTGCCCATATACTTTGTGAGCAAAGCATTACACGGTCCCGAGGTCCGGTACTCACCAAATTTAAAAGCTCGTGATTAGCCCTGGTACATGCCTCGAGAAAACTCGGACCTATTTCCAAGCCCATCCGATCTTGGTAGTCACAGACCAACCACTCAAGCAAATACTTGCGAAACCAGACACATCGGGTCGACTTGCGAAGTGGGTAATTGAAATGGCTCAGTACGATATAGAGTTCACTCCCCGAACCGCGATTAAAGCTCAGGCCTTGGCAGATTTTTTAGCGGAAGGTATTTCAGTACAAATCGACCAGGAAAAACAGGGTCACGAAGTCAAGTGGATTTTACACGTCGATGGAGCATCGAGTAAAGAAGGAGCCGGAGCAGTGTCCGCGCTGCTAGTCACCGAAGGGGAAGAGTTCCTTATGCTCTCCGATTCGACTTCAAGGCAACTAACAATGAGGCCGAATATGAAGCAATGATAACCGGACTAAAACTTGCTCTGAAGCTGGGGGTCGAAGATCTGATGGTTTATAGTGATTCTCAACTGGTCGTTAATCATGTGAAAGGAGTACGAGGCCAAGGAAGAGACAATGAAGAATTATTTAAGAGTTGTTCAAGGCCTTATGGCAAGATTCAATACGATTCAGACGAAGGTGTACCTCAAGTCGTAATAAGAGAGCCGATGCACTCTCAAAGCTCGCTCGAATTTTGTCTCGAGTAAAAAGTTCGTGGAATTGCTAAGGCAATGTGGTTACGAAGAAAATGAGGCTCACCGATCACTCAAGAGCCACATGGATGGACTCGATTGTTCTATACCTAAAGGATGAGATTCTACCGAATGACAAAGCACAATAAGAAAGATCCGACTTCACCGGCAAGGTACGATTTTTCAATGACATACTTTATCGAAAATCTTTCACAAGTCCATGGTTGAGATGTGTGTCGAGTCGGAAGGCAAGTATATTCTTGAGGAGATTCATAAAGGGCCTGTGGAAACCATTGTGGAGCAAGAATGTTAGCTCGGAAAAGCAAGTTAATGGATACTACCGCCCTCAATGCAACGAGACGCGAATAGCTTAGTCGTGAGGTGTAACTCATGTCAAGTTCACGACAACATCTCCCATCAACAAGCGCAAGAAATGAACGTTATCTCGCCGCCTTGGCCGCTCGATATATGGGGAGTCGATATAGTAGGTCCTTTACCTCGGGCTCCAGGAAATAATCGATTTGTTGTAGTCGCGTAGATTACTTTACCAAGTGGGTAGAAGCCTGGGCCGTACCGGACATCAAAGCAAACCACCATCAAGAAATTTTTGTGGGTCGATATTTTGTGTCGATATGGCATTCAAGGTAATCGATCTCGGATAATGGAACACAATTCAAGACCGAAGAGTTCGAGAATGGTTGGCGAGTATCGATCGACCAACACTTTACCTCGCAGAGCGCACCGCAGTAAACGGTCGTCGAATGCACCAATCGATGATCAAACTCGGATTGAAAAAGAGGTTGGAGGAACAAGGCCGAGATCTGGCGGTCCAACTTCCGAGCATCCCGTGGTCATACAGACAGCTCCAAATTCATCGACAAAGCTAAACACCTTTCTCCCTAGCTTACGGGTGCGAGGCGCTTATCCTCGCTTTGAAGTCGGAGTCCCTCTCCTCGAGTTCTCGCATATAACATCGAAACGAATGAACCCGATGTCCGACAAGAAAAGACAATCAAGAGAAAAAGAGAAATAGCCCACTGTAATGGCAAGGTACAAACAAAAATCTCTCAATACTATAACGAAAGGGTCGATATCGATATTTCAAGGTCGGAGATCTAGTTCTTAGAAAAATGAGGCCGTTAGACAAGAAAAGATGGGCAAGCTTGCTCCGAATTGGGAAGGACCGTATCAAATTCTAAAGGTTCATCCCAAAGGATCCTACCAATTAGGTCGGGCAGACGGAACAACCGCGTATTCTCGACAATGGCATGCCAACAACCTTCGGAAGTATTATGTTTAAGTATTAGATCGACTAGCCCATATTTACTTTGATCTTGTGAAACTTGTAATCACCCAAGGGACAATTCAAGAGTTATCATAATAAAACAATCTACTTTTATGTTTATTGTGTTATAACTTTTATTTAACTATAATATTCTAAGTCCAAAAGGACACGGTTATAGTCGAGAATTTAAAAATTGAGCAATCCAAGTCGTAACTCGGTCCCTGCCGAGGCCAAGTTAGCCCAAGAGGCTTACGTGAGCTAAGGCAAATTCTAGAGTCTCGTAGTCGGAACTCGAGGACAAGCCATAAGCCAAGTTAGCCCAAGAGGCAACGGAGCTAAGCGCGAGTCTAGATTCGCATGGTCGGGTCAATGTCCAAGTCGAAGCCCAACGACACCTAGTGGTCGAATAAGGCAAAGACAAAGGACGGTTCGCAATGTCGGGCCACCGTAAGTCGGAAGTCTATACCTACATATGGGCAATACGACCGAGACAAGCACGATTCGCAATGTCGGGCTAACCTACCCAAATCGATACCTAATAAGCCGATTAAAGTCGAAAGGCCAAGGCAAAGGGTCGATTGGGATTCAATAAACCTAAGTGTGTTAAGAACCAAAGGTCCAAAACAACACTGGGGGCGTAATACTCAAGTAAAAGCAAGTAGCTAACAGAGTTCGGACTCGACAAGTTTAAAAGCAAACAACAAGTAAAAAGCCGATAATACTCAAGAAAAGCAAGTAGCAAACAGAGTCATAGACTCGACAGTTTAAAAAAGCAAACAACAAGTAAAAAGCTAAGGCAAAAGTAAATAACATGAATAAAGGAAAACAATAAAATTCCAAAATCGGGCCAGTCGATGAGACCAACCCACAAAATATGTTAATTACAAAATGTCAATAAAGATCAAAGTTGCGTATAAAATTACAATGGAAAGATGTAAAGAGTAAGAAAAACTAAGGAGCAAAGATCGAGATTAGAACCAAGATTGCCGGAAGTCGAAGTCGACCCTCAAGATACTTTTTGCGAAAGAGAAACGCCTTCTTGGAACTCGCAAAGCATTGGTCGAATCGCTTCAAAGTTGGGGTCGTAAAGCCAAGGCTCGCTGCTTGTCTACGCCGACCCGACCTCGGGATATGCCTTCGAACCGATCCACAAACTTTGGTGAATCCACCGATGATGGCTTTGTTCATGATTATGGTTAGGTCATCACCATTGCGTCGGACTTCCGATACTCGGCAACAAATGGCGTCGACTCTAGATCTCTCAATTTGACCAGGGACTTGGCTCAGTCGAGCTTTAACATATCCCGTTCTTGTTCCAGTCCGCACTTCTTTCCTGCTCTTGCCTTAGGGTCTCCTCGGATATCCGTCGAGTTTTATCTTTCTCCGAAGCCTCTAGAGCCTGGGCCAGATTGGCATTCGCAGCAGCCAGCTCATTCTCGAGCCTTTCCCTCTCAGAGACCGCCTGTGCCCGAAGCGTCTCGAACTGGCCCTCGAGAGCAGCGTATGCGGCGCTTTGGGCGAGCTTTTCAGAGATGAGTTGCCGAATTTTCGTATTCAGCCCTTCGACTGTTTTAGAAGGCGCATTCAAGCGTCGAGCGACCTCCTTACCCATCAAATAATTCTGCCACAAAAGAAGCGCAAGTCATAAGTTTTAAACAGAAATGACAAGTGTAAAAAGGGAATCGAGTGAAGAAAACAAGTAACTTACCGCGCGGCTCACTTCTCGGAAGGAGCTAAGCAAGACCTTATCCTCCATGACGATGTGTACTCGGCGGTCATAGCTCTTGATTGCGAAGTCGGAGGAGAGGGAACCTCGTGAGACTTGGCCCTTTTGGCCCTCTCTCTGTTGCTCTCTAAGTAGATCTCAGGGAGTCGGCCTCTTTACCCTGGACATCTCGACTTCCTCGACTCGATCTCCTCTTCCGAACAACCACAACATCATCGTCTTCATCCCTCAACGAACCAAAGCGGGCCGTGAGCTCACCGTGAAGTCGAGGAGGTATAGACGTATCAACAAAGGTACCTCACCGAAGCTACGTTAATAGAAGATGGATTCCCCTCGACTGGGAAGCGATCTTGTCTCTCTCCACCCTCCAGAACCCGAGGAGGAACGACCGAGCGAGGATGGAAGGATTGACAAACCGCTGCAAATTTTCCCACCGCAAGACAACAAAAGATGAAGAAGTCGTGGTATGATAGAATGAAAAGATACAACATTGCAAAAATAAATCAAAATTGAAAGTGTTAGGTTTCCTACACTCTCAGACGACGATGCAGCATGGTTGTGTGTAAGGTGCACAGCCCGGCATCATCAAGACGAGCCGGAGGATAGAGCAGACTCAAGTCCTTAGTAGTCACCTCGAACTTAAATTTCTCGAGATGACGCGTGCCTCGTCGGGTATCTTCCCAGGGCCCGCTTTGTCATCGACACCTTCTCTCGATCTCCAGTTACCGATATACGGATTATCCATTCCGTGTCGGAGGAAAAAGAACCTAGGCTTCCAGTTGCCATGAGATGTAGGTCCTTTAGATACGAACTCGTGTCGAGAAGGTCGCCTAACGAAGGAAAACCACATCTTATCTGGTAAGGTGATAATCTTGTACCACCAGTGAAATAAAGGGATTGAGAAGCAAACACCCGCAACTCGGCAGGCTACTAAGAAACCCATTCTGATCCTAATGGCGCTCGGACCTAATTGAGATATGCTAATCTCATAATGGTGAAGAATAGCAAGAACGGCCGGGCATAAGGGAATCGAAGCCCACTTACTAGCTGGGCCTCATATACAGTGCAAAACCCTTCGGGGGGCTCATCAGCGAATTGATGGATGCCGGAAGGAAGCTGCACCACCAGTTGAGGAGCAGAAGTTAAGTATTTCCGCCGTATCCTACCTAGATCATCCTCAGTTAAAGCAGAAAGACAACCTTTTGCCCCTTTCCCATCCATCCTAGTAGACATCTTTTTCGGTTCCCTAATTATTCCTAAGGGTTGATTGGGAGAGGAGGGCTGGGGAAGGTGGTCGGACAGGGCGGCGGAGGGGGTTTGGCTACCGGAAGGGGAAGCCTCAATCCTATCAGAGATGGTTGTACTACTTGACATAGGAATTTAAGCGAAAGAAAGGCAGGAAGAAGAAGAATGCTCCACAAAATGCAAATGAGAGAGAGGACTTGCTTACTTGTATTTCACAGAAGAAGAAGGGAGAAATGGATAGCGTAAATTGTGTGCCTGGACTCCTCTCCTCCTCTTTATGCGTTTGGATGCGAATGATTTTGAAAGGACGTGATTAGGGGGGTTACTTGCAGTTATAACCCCTAAAAACGCACAAATCTAGGATGACGCCACTCGTGTCGTAAAACGAAGCGCCACGATGAACGGCCACGATTGGCTACGGAAAAGGTGGTAGGTGAAGCGCTCACATTACTTTCCGCCAAGTTTTCATCCAACTCGATGACAAGTTCAAAATAGGCGATTTGACCTCGGACAACGGAAGCCGCCTCTCAAGTCTCTGGGCTTATGACGATACCGGTTACGCACCTCGATACACAGTCATCGAGTAGGTCCTACAAGATGTACACGTGTTAAGGAAATGCATGCTCATAAGGCCAAGAGTCGAACTATCGACATGGAAGCCATGGCAAAGCCATCGACCCGAGACCTACACAAGGCCGTAGATCCGAGGGTACGATGATCGACTTACGAGCAGTGCGGGGCGATAGTTCCAGACTCGATCACCCTAAGTCGGGTAGATCTCTAAGTCGGGAACAGAGTCCACACCAGCTACGTTAGCCCATTTATCCACAGGATAACTTGGGCGAGGGGTAAGGCCCAATTAAGGGTAAATAAGACAATAGCTCATAACCGACTCATAGTAGGGTTAGGTCATGCATTGTCTATATAAATACAACGATCCAGGAACTACGTACGGCTTGATTCCTGGACAGATAACAGGATACGTAGGCAATCTAAGAATACCACTTAGATTCAGCCAAAAACACACCCACGCCCCTCTTTATTCTTGAGTTAGGGTTCTTGGGTATTCATCATTCATAGAAGAATAACCCGGATCTTAATAGGTGACTTATTTGTCATCGTCAATTTAAGTCTTTTGATTCATCATTAATAGTGACTTTTGTGCATAACTTTGTCTGCATTGCATACCAACTTACTTGCAAGTTAGTTGTAGGTTATTTCATTGTACAAAGTTTTCCATATGGAAGCTGCACAATTTATTTTCTTTATGCATGTAGTCATTGTTCATATATATAGAGTATTAACATTTACACCAATTTTAACTATAGGTCATGGAGCCACTGATGGAGGTTGAAACAACAATATACAAGAAATCGGTGGTGTGATTTGTAACATACTTTGACAGCCTTACGACAAAAAGATCATTGAAGAAGTTGGATGTTCAGCTGCTTACGAGGGAAAGACATCTACACATCCTATAGCTTCAAAAAGGACATTGATGTTTGGTTCTATACTTGGAATACTGCCAGTTGATGTTTCAGACAAGCCAATTGAATTGTTGACCGATAATCCCCTAAGGCTCATGCACTTGAAAGTTCAATAAAGATGAAGAACAAGGAGCACACCAAGAAAAACAGAGTCAGGCAATGTCTCATCTTTTTAATGCAACCATGGTAACTCCAGCCAATGTTTTGTTATACCGGAGATAATAATTAGGATATTATATTACAACCATTAATTTTTACCATAATTAAATTTTAATGGTATAGTAAGTTGCATAACTATGTACTTGCAATTAACCCTATTGCCTATCTTTTTGTTACAGATTGCAGCCCAACAATAACATCATCTTTATGTATCTAACTTAGTTGTATGACTTGATATAAATAACAAATCTAGGGCTGTCTAAAATTGATGGACTATTGTACATTTATGGCCCGTGATTTCATTCGAGTATATGCTTCTATTTTTTTATCCTAATAAATTGTAGCGGGCATGTCGTGCCTTGCACGACATATAATCTGTCACTAGTATATATATATGTTACTTGTAAAAGGTGAGAGAGGGCAATGAAATAAATAGATACATTTTCTTCTTTTGTCCAGATCTTTTGTCTTGTTTGTTTGGTGTGATGTCAATTATTTTATAACACGTTATCAGCACGAGTGCTCTATTTTTCTGGTGAACGAATCATGGTTCTTGGAAAACCATGGGTTTTTTATTGACAAATCTTATGGATTTTTATATATAAGAAAGGCCTAAAGATCAACAATGAAGATTTCAAAGAAGGGAAATATTCTTTTAATTTAAAGTTGAATTTTATTTTACTCATAATTTTGGTAATGTTGATTACATACCAATTGTTTTATCTGAGTTGTCTCGGTTGATAATATAGCACTTGTGAATGTTCTGTTACAGCACGAGTCTCTATTATTTTTTGAGCAATAATCGGATGATCAATGGCAAACGGAGGTCCACTAAATCAACAACACCAAGAAGAAAAGAGTGATTCTCCTTAGCTGTGATTTCAGCAGATTTATTAATTAATTCATTCAGTTCCCCTAGTGAATTAGATATATTCATTCAGGTGTTGTTTGTTCTTTTTTACGTAGTTATTTAATCGTTTGATTCATATTTTTCTTATTCATGCCCAATTTTAATCAATGATGATTATATGTAACCAACATTTGGCCAAGGTCAAACAAACTAAGGTGTCTCATATGCAAGTCTTAAAAGAGCAATTGTGCAGACGAGGAGTCATGGGCCACTCCAATAAAATTAGGTTTTTTTTTTCACAAACTGATGATCGATACCGAAAAAAAGAGGTTACATTTTCTTACACCTTTAATATATTCAATTTATTTACCCCTTCATGTTTTTACTTTATGTATCCCTACTCGTTTTTGCTCGGTTCTTGTATACATAATAGATTAAAGATTCTGAAAATTGCATGAATTTTGTTTTTGATGTCCTATAAGACCGGCTCCAGGACCGGTGTTAGTGGCGTATAAGTCGGTGGATAATTCTACGACCTCCGTGATGTTTTGTCGTATAAATTAAATTGACCGACACTACAAGAAAAACAGTTTTTTGCTACACTATTGTTTGTCACACAACAAAAGAAGTGTTCTATATAGGAACTACCTTTAGCCACATGAGCGTGGCAAAAGAGTCTCAACCAAGTGCTATTTGCCACATTTTTTTTTTTATATGTGCAAAAAAACTAGCCAGAAGAATGATAAGTGTTTTTGTAGTCACGAGCTTTTAATTTGTCTATGCTATGTTTGGTTTGCTTAAGGTTGCTTAATTTGTGCAATCATTTTGGTTTGTTTTATGGTATCAACTGTGGTGGATTGAGCAGTTACATTTAGCTCTTTCTCTCTTGCCTTTCTTCAATTATGGTTTGTGAAGTTAATTTATCATTTTATTGCTTTCTTTTGGTTTAACAAATGTCAGAAGGATTCCGGTATACTCTTTTCATCAGTATAGTTTACTCGGATATGAAATTAATAAGATTAATGTATTCGTGGGGCGATAATATTTGTTTTAATTCTCCTTCATATCTTCTTCATTTAATTATCACTGCTTGAAGTTCTTCTGCTTATGATAAAATATTGATCCAATATCTTTAATTTGATGTACCATATGGATTAAGTGTCGATACCTCTATCCAATATGGAAACCGGCATGAAAAACAAAGTGAATCGAATCATCTAGAAGATTATCCTTAATTGGTCCGTAATAGCCATATGCATAAAGAACTAGAGCTGCCGATATTGAGTGTTACCTCATACCGCCAACCCGCCTAGACAGCTGTCGACATTGACCAACACGTTCCTAGGGTCAATACTAGATAATGTCCTAATTAACACTTAACTTGCGGTCCTTCATGTTAATTTACGATAGCATGCAAATAGTTCATCAGGCTACTAACATGTAAATTAAATCTATCGATTAACGTAGCTAGCGCCGATTATCATGAATTAGTAATTTACTCGGTATCCAGATCTAGCGATATAGACCGTCGCAGATCTGAAGAACGCAACTACTATTTCATGATTTCTTTACCAACGAATCAGATCTATAACACATTGGGTAAAATAAACTAACTACTACATAATTAAACTAAATAAGCAATTAAAACATACTAGTCGAAAATAACGACGATAGATCTACATCTTGGAAAAGACAGAAAATCATACCCTGGAAGACGAGGTAGATCTCCTTCGGATCTCTCCCTAGGCGGCGACTCCGTCGTCTATCCGACCAGAACTCATAAAATAAATAAAATAAAAAACAAAGAACTTTTATTGCATAATCTCCTTGAATAATTTGAGTACATTTTGTTCTGAGGCGAAGCCTCTTATTTATAGCTATCTAAACCGACTTAGAATCATCTAGTTTGACTCTTCGTCCAAGAAAACGCGTTTCGGAAAATTCTGGACCCTCGGTAAGTCGGCACCGCCCCTCGGGTTACCAAGGGTATTTTTGTCCTTTTTCTTCAACCGACTTAACTTGGATGCTTCTAGAATACCCTAGGCCCATTCTTTTCGTTCGATCCACCTGCATTCGTCCATCATGCTCAGCCCAATATTTCGTATCCTGAAAATCATCAAATAATGCATGAAATAATATCGAAACAGGGAAAATAAAATCTATGTGCAGATTTCTCGACTCACGAACCCGATATATGATATTCAACGTAAATGGTTCATATTTATAGGTCGAAACAACTATTTTTATCTCATAATGGATAGAATATTTGATAGCAATCTGATTGTAGGATCTAGATCAAAGCTTCCTGAATGCATAAAACGTGGACTATTTGGAAATAAAACGAAAGTAACAACAATAATCAATCTCTGATTATTGTCTCGTGATAATCCTATCTCAGGAAAACCACCCAACTATTCTATCTCAGAATAATTGAAAGAAACTCCAATCTCTGAAAAGTTTCTTGATTATAAACTAGGGTTTAATCTCCAAAATAATCTGAATAATACGTTCATGTCTGACAACTATAAATAGAAAAATAGAAACCTAATTCCTAAGGAAATAAGGCGCCACTTTATCAGCCTTGGGCCTGAATATTAACTTCATAATTAAATAAAAAGCCTAATTAAAAATAGCATAATTAAAAGTCCATAAAATATTCAGCAAATATGATGCATAAAACGCCCCATACTTGGGCCTTTTTGCACATTAAGCCCAATCATCAATGAATAGGCTTAGAGTAGTGGGATCATCAATCCTCGAGGCCTCATTCTCCTTTCCAACATCTTGGACCAGCTTTGCATAAGCTTCTCGAGCCTTCTTCTCTTGAAAACGTGTAATAGGTCCATCTCGAACAATAATAGGATCCTTTGGATTGTGAATGCGTGGCTGATCATCTTGGAGTGCATCAATATTAATGCCGTATGATAGACTATTTTAACCGTCATCATTTCACATGAAAGGTAGTAGTCATTGCATTTGACTCTTCCGATGATTAGGGGTCATGGCGTGTTGCTAGATGCTATCCATGATCGTTAGGTATGAAGGGAATTTTGTTAATGAACTTTGTGCCTACGGCCATCATATTCGGAAGCCTATCGGGTCACACACATAAGAACATCTAGCCGGATTAAAATACGGTTATAGTGATAACCAAATAAGAAAACTTTTTATCTCGACTATAAAGTGTTATAGTGATAGGTTAATATTGTGGTATTTATTTATTATGAATAAATATAATACAAGATATTAATTATGTTGATTAATTAAGTATACATATAATGTATATGTATATGGCGCATGTGTGTATATTGATACACATGGTTTTTTTAAATTAATTAATCATAGTATTATATTATTATTATTATTGGATATTAATATATATGGATATATGTGTAGTATATATATGTGATATATACACATGTATAATTTTTATATATATATATATATATATATATATATATATATATATATATATATATACACTAGCTTTGAAACCCGTGCATTGCATTGCGAGGGCGTTTTGTGATTACATTCAATTAATATGTATAATATGTACTACAAAATAAAGACCCTTCAAACTTATTATAATGCTAGCTAAAATTGTGTTATTTAAGATTTGTATTCGTTTCCGACGTCAGATAGAGTCAAAAACAGACAACACAACATGTCCAAAAGTTATACTGGTGTCAACTATTGTGGTTATATTTCTGCTTTTAACATTGCACGGGAGAACGTATATTTTATAAAAAAATTATTTTTGAAAGATGAAAAGAAGATTTTATTGGCATGTTTGTTCGCAGAAATGAAATTGAATGGAATAAAATAATAGAGTGAAATGGAATAGAATGGAATAAATTAATTCTATTACTGCGTTTGGAATATGCAAGACTCGAATGAAAAAAAATTATATAAAACATGACACATTGAGTGATGAGTAGAGCAGAGTAGTGAATTAAGGTTGACTGGAGTAGGGTATGGTATGGTTCATAAGGTAGGATATGAGCGAAGGGGTGAGGTGGCTCTATGAAACACCTCATTGCACCCTACCTCTCTTCCCACCATACATTACCCACGGTTACCATACCTTACCCGCCACCATATCCTACACTACCCCATATCACCATATCATACCATCGACATCCTACATACCTTATCCATTACCTACTCTACTCCACTATCATCCACCCCTACACTTCCTTACTCTACCCTACCTTACCCACCATACCACCCTACCTTACCCACCGCCCCACCCTTCTCTACCCTACCCTACCCACTACCCCACCGTACCCTTCACTACCTTACCCTACCCATCATTCCACTCTACCTTATCTTACCCACCACACCACCTTACCTTACCTTACACACTACCCCAACTTATGCTACCCTACTCTACCCTACCCTACCAACCCTACCTTTCCCACCACCTTACCCTACCCTTCCCACCCTTACCCTGCCCTACCCATCATGACCCTACCCTACCCACCATTCCACTCTACCCTATCTTATCCACCCCACCACCCCACTTTACCTTACCCACTACCCCAACCTGCCCTACCTTACCCTACCCTACCCTACCCAACCCTACCAACCCTACCGTACCCTCCACTTCACCCTACCATACCTTACCCAGCACAACCCTTTACCTTACCCACCACCACCCCTTAGCCTACCTTACCCACTACCACCCTTTACCCAACCTTACCCATCACCACCCTACATACCCTACCTACCACCCCACCTCACCCTACTTACCCTTCACCCTACCCTACCCCACCCACCGCCCTATCATACCCTAACTTACCCACCACCCCACCTTATTTAATACGCTTCCTACCTACCTTAGCATTAAATGAGGTGGCTAATTCGTAATGAATGACCTAATTTAAGAATATCTCGTATTAATTGACATATTTGAATTTAGTTATTTTTCAAAATGTAATTTAATTTCTGAATATTCTATGCCAATAGAGGACTTTAATTTGTACGGAATGATTTTTTTTTGTTAACATATTTGTACGGAATGACTTTAATGATGAATATTTTGAATTAATTGGAAATCTTGAATATAGTTATTTTAAAAATATAATTTAATGTAAAAATATTTCTCTGATTAAATTATAAAACCGCAAAAAGAAAATGGATAAAATTAATTAAAAATATATATATAAAAAATAAGTAAAAGTAAGAATATTTGGAATTAAATAGGGTGTCTAATTTGTAGAAATAACATTCACGTACGAATATTTCGTATTAATTGGCAAATTTGAATATAATTATTTTTAAAAGCGTAATTCAATGTAAGAATATTTAGAATTTTTCGGGGTGTCTAGTTTGTAAGGATGTATTTAATGTCCGCATATTTCGCAATAAATTGCATACTTGAGTTTATATACTTATCAAAATGTAATTTAATGTTAGAATATTTTGCATTAATTGGTAAAATAGATTTATCGTTTTTTAAATGTTACAATTGAATGCATAATTTTGTGTTAAAAAATGAATAATTTTGCATTAAATAACATATTTGAGTTTAGATATTTTGAAAAATGCAATTTAATTATAGAATATTTTGCATTAATTGGTAAAATTGAATTTCTTTTTTTTAGGGTGGAATTTCTCATTTTTTAAATATTATACTTTCAGCCAAAATACTTCCATCAAATGCCATAAATTTCCAAATATTAGACATTATTCTGGGATGGATAATTTATAAAAGATATATTTAATGTGAGAATATTTTTCAATAATTTATAGAGATATATTTAATGTCTACATAGTTTAGTTTAGATATTCTTGAAAACATAATTTAATGTTAGAATATTCTACATTCATTGTGAAATTTGTAATTTAAAAATGTTTGGTATTAACTGGGGATGGCTGATTTCTAGGAAACGATTATTTTGGTTTATTAATAAATTAAATTTTATCATAACTGTGTATTAAGCAAGGAACCACAATCATAATAATAAAGTATATAGAACAATGAAACTTAAAAAAAAAATGAAATCAACAAAATTTCATATTTATTAAATACTATACTTTAATTAGTGTGATGTGAGAGAGTTATTTAGAAATTCAAAATTTGAAATTAGTGCATGTTTGACTTTTTTAATCCTTTTTTAAATATTATAAATTAATGTGATATTTCACATTAAGTGCCATAAATTTAAGAATATTCGATATTATTCTGGGAAGACTAATTTACAGGAATGTATTTAATGTGAGAATAGTTACCAAAAAAAATCCGGCTATTTAAAGAAAAATATTCAGCCATATAAAATAATCTTACATAGTAACAAACCAACCGCTTTAAAAATAAAAAACAAAAAAAAAACAACAAGGGAAAATAATCCTTCTATTTACAAAATAATAACAAAAATAAGCGGTGATAGAACATTCTGATAGGTTAACAAAAAAAAAAACAAAAATATCAATACTCATATGTCACAAATCGTGTCATACATTTTATTCATTGAAAAAATCGCATATTTAACAAAAATATCAATATCTCTACTTGAACATGTAGATTTTTTTAAGTCTTCATTTCTTTTTGTTCTATTGTTTCATGCAACAAATATCGCAGTTTTTACATCTAAATATGGATTGTATGAATTTGGAACAAAATAAAACAAAAATTCCTACAAATAAAATTAATTAAAATAGAAAGCAAAAAATTCTTACCTCGTAAAAAAAACCTTAACAGGGTAAAATAATCCGACTATTTACAAAAAATAACAAAAATAAGCAGTTATAGAACATTTTGATAGGGTAACAAAAAATAAAAATACCCGTATGTCGCAAAATTGTGGTTTTATGAATTAAAAAAAAATATTTACTTGAAAATTGTACCTTATCCAATAAAAAATAAAAAAATCATTAATATAATGAAATAAGCAAAAAAAATGGATGATCAATAAAAATAACCTACCGAGTGTATGCAAGTAGTAGTCACCAACAAATCAATCCCTGCAAACGATTTGTAACAAATGGGAAAAAAATTTAAAATGAAGGATGATAATCCAACAGTAAAAAAATATCAAACTGATTAATCCAAGAAGGAAAATTTTGATAAATCGAAAATGTGAAGTTAATGTGGATTTTGTTCTCATACCTAAAGTTGTTAAGACGTCACCCTGACCAAACAAAATCAAAGCTCACTTGGACTATTCCTACACAAACAAATTGTCTACCACATATAATAAAACAAAAATATTATAGAATGATTCGACAAAAAACTTGAAATCGGTAATCAGTAGATGGAAGAAGAATGAGCATTCCGAAAATCTTACCTTAATTTTAGATGACAGCTAGAGAGAATTGGTTTCGACTGCGAGCAATGAACTTTGCCATTGACCATTACTAATATGATAGTTGAATAAAAATTCATATGATTTTTAACAAAAGAAAAAAATCACGGGTCTAAAAAAAACTTACAATTAAAAAGGAAATCACCTTGTAAACATAATTAATGAGTATAATTCTAACATTTTAATAAAAAAAATTACGGTCATTAAGAGTGTCAAATTTCTAAAATTAAAATTAAAATAAAAATAACTTCTAACATAAGGGAAAAAAAATTGCAATTATAAATCAAATAACCGTGTGAACATAATTAGGTCATTAATAGTGTGGGGATTTGTTGAGATTTTTGCAATATTTTTTTTTATGTATGTATTATGTGTGGGGCAATATATTTTTTAAATTTGTTGAAGATTTTCCGGATTTAATGTTTGGGACAGGGTCAATTTCTAGGTATGGGGTTTAATTTGTGGGTGATTGGGTTAAATTCACGCCTCCATATATTATATATAGATTTATTTATAGTAATATAATAAAGATATATTCAATATTAGATATTAGCAATATATATCTTGGAAATATTTAATATATGGAAAATTAGGGATAAAGGACAATAATCAAATATTTTTAAGAACGGATGACAATTTACATATTTTTATAGGGAGAAGGACAATCGCATAATTTTATAGCGAGAAGGACAACACAGTGAATCCCGAAAATCATGAATCTCCCAGGTGAATCCGAAATCGGTGAATTTCGACAGTGAATCCCGAAAATTAGTGAATTTCAACGATGAATTTTGAAAATTAGTGAATTTCGATTGATGAATTTAAATCGTTGAATTTAAAGCAATGAATTTGAACACAAGTGAATTTTCGGCAGGTGAATAAATAGTTTTGTCCTTTATACAAAAGTTTCAAAAAGCGTCTTCTACTCAATTGATGAAATATTTTTGTCCTTCTCCCTCATTCTCCCTTTAATATAAGATATTATATATTAATGAGATAAATCTAGAAAAGATGTTTTCCTTATTTTATTGGGAATTTGTTTTCTTTCTCCTCTATCCATTAGGAAGCTTCTCCCAATCAAATTGGGAGTGAATATGGCGTCCCATCTCCCGATAAAAGGGGAGTTATGTCAACTCTTTTACAACACAATATTCTTGCAATATCCTAGTGAGATAAAATGAGAGCTCCTTAAGAGAGAGGTTTGGGAGGAAGAAAAAGGCGGCCTACAAGCTGACTTTTTCCGGTTGCAATTAATCCAATGGTGGATTCCAGTGTGTTGTTTGTGTGGATCAACGTTAGAGGCCAAACACACGGATTCGTGCAGAAACTACAACCGTAGACGAAATGACGATCTATTTTAGATCATCCAATGTATTTTCTTAGTCTACTTCTTTTATGCTTGTTGATTAAACGAAGTCGATCTTGGTAAAACGGAAATTAAATTTTAAATTCTGGTGTGTTCCCGCGTAGATTTCCTAACAAAAGGTTAGGTCATTGTCTGCAAAACTTGAAAGGGGTGATGTGACTAGAGTGGTTAATGAGGGTTGAGCGACCCTCAGAGCACAAAATGAAGAAAAAAAAGAGGATAGAGGGTCCCCCTTGTCTGATTCCTCTTGTAAGGTGAATGGTGTCAGTGGGATTTCCATTAATAAGGACTTGGATTTTGGTTGTGGTTATACAGTTCATGATAAGGTTGATCAAAGTAGGTGAGAAGGCCATTTTGATGAGAAGGGAGTGGAGATAAGGCCATTCTACATGGTCAAAGGCTTTAACCATGTCTAGTTTAACTGCCATAAGATCCCTGTTAGATTTCTTTTTTGAGTTGAGGTTGTGGAAAGCTTCAAAGGAAGCTATGGAATTATCAATGAATATTCTGCCTTTCAGGAAGGAACTCGGGGAGGGGCCAATGATTGTGTCAAGGATAGACTTTAGTCTCTTGGCAATAGTTTAAGAGATGAGTTTGAACATTGTGTTGGTTAAACTGATACATCTAAAGTTTTTTAGGCAAAGGGCTTTGGGGATTTTTGGAATGAGGGAAATGTAGGTATCGTTTAGGGCAGAAAAGTTGACTCTAGAATTCAAGACCTTTAAAACAAAAGGAAGAACATCTGGGCTATAGATGGACCAATGTTGTTGGAGAAAGATGGCTTGTATTCCATCTAGACCCGGCCTTTTTCTTTTGGGTAATTGTTTAAGGACTTTGATGACATAAAGACCAATGAAAGGCTGGGTTAGATAGTGAATTTAATGGGGTTGAAATTGTTTAATGGGAACATCATCTAGGTCTGAAGCAGTTATGTATGAAGAAAAAAGATTAATGAAAAAAGATTTAGCACGGTGCAACATTGCTGATTGAGAGCTGATTTCTTGACCATTATCATTCAGAAGTTTATGAATGGTATTTTTTTCCCTTCTAATGGAATCCTTCTTATGAAAATAGGTTGTGTTCTTGTCCCCACATTGGATTCAATCAGCCCAGCCTCTTTGTCTCCAATAGTCATCTTGTCAATTCAACAGATGATCCAGTTCCATTATGAGAGCCTATTCCTTACCAAAGTGAGAGGAGCGGTCATTTTGGAGGGTGGACAACATGTGGAGTTCTTTAATTCTTTTGTCCAGCTTCTCATGCTTTTCTTTGCTCCAAAACTTAAGGTTGGGTCTCACATTTCTAATTCCAGCAGCAAAATCTTTGTCATCAATATATCTTTTTGAGCTCCAAACTGCCTCAGAAATTACATTCCATTCATCTTGAAGCTAAAATGGGTCAAAGCGAGGTAAAGGTTGTCATTTGTATTTCTTGGTAGATTCAGGTAGGCAATCAGATCTGAGAATAGGTAGGTGATCCCTCCTTGAGGTAGTTAGGTGGGTGACATCAAAATTAGGGTAAAGATCCATCCAAGCTTGATTGGAAATTGCTCTATCCAATCGTTCCTTAACATTCCTTTTAATTCTTCCATTGTCCCAGGTGAAAGGACAACCATTAAATCCGAGATCATGAAGTTTACCGTTGATAAGAGCCTTTCTAAAGTTTTCCATGAGGTAACATGGTAGGGTAGCATGACCAGATCACTTTAAATAATGGTGGATTTCATTGGTTCAGCACAAAGCCATAGGTAGAAGTGTGATTGGTGCTGACATTTTTATGAGGGTCCAAGAGTGTTTTCAGAGTGTAATACCCCTATTAAATTGGTAATATTATCCGTAATTGACCCGATAGTATTTGTCAACTCAAAATAAAATGACATATACTTAATTATTTAAGAATAATACTACCTCCGGTCCAAATTATAAGTCATCCTACACTTTTCTACTTGTCCCATAATATAAGTCATTCTATATTACCAATGCAACATTTATTGCTCTTTCTCTATCTTACCCTTAATTTATTATGAAATCAACAACTTTTCATTACTTAACAACTATTGCATTAATGATAGTCAAGGGGTATTTTAGACATTAACCTTCAAATTAATGACATTCAACCAATTCCTTAATCTGTGTGAAAACTCCTAGGATGACTTATATTTTGGACCGGAGGTAGTAATAATTATGATTGTAAAAAGAAATGTGACTTTTGCAAGGTGTGGACATTAAGTCCCATTTGTGGCATTTATTCCCACATTTGAGAGTTACAAGTATTTGTAGGGACATTTTTTTCAAGAGTGCCTTTAAGGACACCACACATTTTTTACTTTGGCACCCATATTAAGGAGCAACACACCTCCGTACGTCAATCTCCTCAAGACACTACATTGAATTTTATATACACCCATTGCATAGTGTATTACATTGATGTCATTTTTACATATGGCACCACACCTATGAAAATTTTCCTCTCCCAAAAAATAACTACACATATAACATTATTTTTTTTTTCCTAATTTCATTCAACCACCACTCCCCACCAGCCCTGTCGGCCCTTTTTCTTGCCACCCTTCCTCCATCTCCATATCTAACCCAATTCCTCTCCGCCATTGACCCATTCCGACTGCCCCTTTCCAACCGCCTCATTCTCCATCTTTTTTTCCTGTAAACACAAATTTCTTTGCAAGTAGGAATAATAAATGCATTACTTAAAACAAAATCATCAGAACTCATTACATAAATCAACCATTAAACATTTGAAGTGCATAACATTTTCAAAATAAAAATTTATCAAACCAGACTCAAAATTACTCTACCCAGACGTAACCCAAAAAGTTAAATTGTCAAAATGCACGTTCACCCCTAATCCTCCTAGTAAATTGAATGTTCTTTTGGCTAAATGGTGACCTTTTTTTTGCACGAATTGCACGGAGATTGGTATCTTCATACAGAACCACCAAATAAGCTTATGTCGCCTCATGCAGCGCTGCTCTGGAATCGAAGATCAGCCCTGAAGTCCTGAGTGTTTTCTTTAACTAGCCTCTAGAATGGGAGCTTACTGATGAGAAGATCAGTGATTTTCTGGTACTTTTGGACTCACGTAGAGAAATGGTTCCGGGACGGAATCTGTGGGGCTTTTTCACGCCTCCAATTGCCGGAGCTGATTCGCGATCCGCCTTTGCTTCTAGCTGCTTCTTTGGGGGGCCTTTCTACCGGTGGATTTGGGGTGAGATGGTGGATTTAATTGATAAGTTGAAAGAGAATGCTGATTTTTTTAGGACGAGAGGTGGTGGAAATGGTGTTGTGGGTGGAGAAGATGGGGTTGAAAGTTGGGGAAAAATTGTAATATTTTATTTGAAAGGATGTTATTGTAATATAAAAAAATTGGAAGTAGTAAAAATAATTTGGATATAATACATTTTAATTTTAGAGGTGTGGTGTCATTGGTAGATTCATCATTTAAAAATTTAATATATGATACCTTGGGTAATCACCTATTTTTACACTACTGGGGTGCTTACGGTAGAAAATGTGTGGTGCCTTTAAAGACATCTTTTTTTTCAACCCTTTATAAATGTAGTAGTTTCCCTAAATATTCAATCTCCTCCAATTTCATACTCTTTCTTCTCCAATATTCACCCTTTTCCTTTCAATTGTCATAAGCCATCGAAGTACCTTAGCAGCAAAAACAAGGAGGATAATCTTGGTATTGTGTTAGGCTCTTTTGTAAGTATATGCATCCTTAAGTCTTATTTTCCTATGGCTAGTTAAATCAGTATAAATTATAGTAATCATAGAAACTGTATGATTTGTATGAGGTGTGATTCCTACGCAATTACCGTAGAAGAGTTAATTAAGTTGCAGAAGTCTTTAGAGGTAAGGAGGGTGTATCAATTGGATGATTTGATTCTGTTTTTAATAGTTTTTAATGCATACTTTCTCTTTCCGTATTTGTATTTTACAGCCAAGCCTCATTTTTTTTACAATCGGTTAACCTGGGCAAAATATAAGTATAGCATATATATACGGTTGTGTTTTGTCAGCAGTCAAATGTATTGGTTGGAATGAAAACCAAATGTTTTGTGTATTGACTCAAGCTCCACTACACTATTTGAGATAAAAGTACTGTTCTGCATATTAATAAGACTTAATAGGCTTTTGGACACATACTGTTTATGCGCATATATATATATATATATATATATATATATATATATATATATATATATATATATATATATATTATCTTATTCAATATATGTGAGTCATCAAATGGTTGATTCTTTATCATCCAAGTTGACGATGTTGGATTTAAATCTACATGAATAAATCCAGGACCGACGTTTAATCTAGGGTAATCGAACGAGGATCTTTTGGGTGATTTTTAGGCGAGCAGGAGTTATTTCTCTCAAGTTCGCTTTACGTATCCAATAGTTGAATTGGAATCAACTTTCTTTCGTGATTCTCTCAGGGTTGTTTATATAGGGACGTCTCATCCCTTTCCTTGTCCTGCAAGGAATTGTATTATTATTATTATTAATTATTTCCCCTAAGGATTAACACGCATAAATCCCTATAATTTAGGAATAATTATGGACATATTTAAATGTCAGGATCAGAGTCTTTATGACATAGGATTCTTCCCTTATTTATCTTTAATTATCTCGCATATGGAATAACAGAGGGGCGTGTCGGCGCCCTGCGTTTCGGCATTTCAAGACCGCTATATGGCGATCTGGGCATCTCCTCTTCGTCAAGCCTTAACCGACCTGCGGTGGCTGGAGGAGGAGTTCATGCCGATCTCCCATCTGGGTTCAGGGACCTGCCCCTAAGCACGTTTGTAGGGCTCCTGGCCCTTAAACCCCCACATTTAGGGACTCAATCATTTATTACACGTCCTTCTAGGATGACACGTGGCGTAGTTCGGGCCGGACATCATCATAAGCCCCCCAGATCTGATCTTTCTTCTAGTTGGTCAGATCTGTACCATTTTGGCGGTTCGGCCGGACTTGTCCGATCTCGTGTTTTGAATTAATGCCCAACTGCCAAGTGGCAGTCTATTATATAGGCCATCATTACTTTACAGGATACGAGGCGTTTTTCACCTTTTCCCATATCTGACGTCGTTTACACATCTGGAGGGGGTCATAACCCGTCTTTTCAAATCAAGCTCCCCTACTTCTCTTCATTTGCTATCAAACCGAAGATCTTCGTTATCTAAAGAGTTTTCAATCCAAGTAAGCATAATTTCTCTCATTTTTTATGAGTTCTTCTTTTTCAGTGGGCGACTTTGCTGATGTATTTGAGCAGGCATTTGAGGAAGAGGAGGTTGTGCCTGAGCACAACGAACAGATTCTGAACCCAGAGGCTCCTGGGTGGTCCTGAACCGGAGCGTGCCTGGGCTAACCCTGAGATCAATCCTGAAAATATTTCTTCTGAGGGTCTTCAACAAGAGGTTTGACGACTTTCTGTCTGAACTGCCAGACAAGGATCTGGCCTCAATGATATAATATTTTATACTTTCGTAATTGCTTTCTTTTTTTCTGTCTTTATCGTACTGACCCATGTATGCCTTCATCGTGGTCGTCGAGTGGGAAGGAGATTCAAACAGTGGGCGATAGCTCCATTCAAAAGGTTTCGTTGGAACGACGGATCGCTGACCTTTCTGCCGGTCGTAAAAAATACAAGGACGAGTTTCTGTCCAATGATGCCCAGATCGCTGATCTGGAGAAGATAATGCAAGCTCAGCAAGCTGAGTTGAAGGAGCTGCGCACTGCTAGCGCTGAACGGGAGGAGGCCCTGGCCAATCTCCGCGCTGATCATGATGGACTTGAGACCAAGATGCCTGATCAGATCGCCCAAGCCATTCATGAATACGAGAGCTCTGTTCACTTCACTGGGGCCTTGAAGGTTTTACTTGGCTCCATCTTAAGCTAAGGGTATACCCTTAGCGTGAATCAGGCTAAAGAGCAATGCCCTCAGCCGATCATTGAGAATCTTCAACATGGGAGGCTTTGCAAGCCAGGATGTAGTCAAATCTACAAGGCTAGGCTTAAGGAGTTTCAAGCCGGTGAAGATCTGGCTGCGAAGTATGGCCGCGGACTCGCCGCCCAAAGAAGCGGTGCATCTTCAAGTCGACCCTCCGGTACGCCCTGCAGTCAAGACATCAGACAGGATTCTCACGCCAATTCTTAAGATCAGGCCTTTATTATTTTGTTGAAAATTTTGTTGAAAGACTTTGCAATATTTTCCAACTTTTGTTATTTTTTGTTCTTGACAATTTGTGCCTTTTTGGCACTTGTTCGGTAATATTTTCTTCTTTGGCATTCAGCGCTTCAGTGCTATTACTTTGGCTTTTGGTTTTGCCTTTGCTTTTGTTTTAAGCATAGCTTAGGGTCCTTTACCCCCTCTCACGAAAGCACGTCCCTTTACAAAGCTTTGCTTTTAGAATGATGTACTTCAACAGATATCTTGATGATCTCATCCCTGCAGACTTAGGAAGTTTGATTACTTCAACTTTCTAAGTATTATAGAAAGCGCTGATCGTCTGTCTTGCAGACTTAGGAAGTATGATTACTTCAACTTTCCAAGTATTATAGAAAGCGTTGATCGTCTTTTTGCAAACTTTTTCTGAGTCCGACCTGCGGCTCAGTTCATAGGGTCTGTCCTGCAGACTAGTAGAGTCCTTTGCAAACTTTTTCTGAGCCTGACCTGTAGTACTCAGTTCGTCAGTCCTGCTGATTAATGAAATTTTTGCTGAGTCCGACCTGCGGAGCTCAATTCGTCAGTCCTGCTGACTTGTGAAATTTTTGCAAGTTTTCTTGCCTTAATCTTATTTTCAGCACTTACCTGAAGTACTCTGATCCGCAGCGGGGTGTCTTGCCCCCAGTATGCCATGCATTAACTTATAGTTTTTTGGATGGCATACTTAGTAGCGTGTATAAATTTTTTACCTACACGGTTCTACAATTCGATGTCTGCTATGCAGACTTAGGAAGTTTGACTGTTGCAAACTTGGTGAGTCTGATTTGCAGAGCTTAGTTCAAGCAGAGTTTACTTGTTCTGCTCTGCAAACCTAATAATTTTGACTAAGTCCGTTTTGCGGAGCTCAGCTAGTTCGTCCTGCGAACTTTGATGAGTTCGTCCGTTGCAAACTTTATTTTAAATCGACTGAGTCCGTTTTGCAGATAAATCGACTGAGTCCGTTTTGCGGATCTCAGCTAGTTCGTCCTGCAAACTTTAATGTGTCATTTGCAAACTTTTCCGAGCTTGACCTGCAGTATTCAGTTCGGTAGTCCGACCTGCGGATTGGGCGAGTTGGTAATTTGCCAACTTCCTGGGTCTGTTATTCAGACTTTATGATTTAGGTCTGTTATTCAGACTTTATATTTTTTGTTCTTGATGGAGCTATCTTGCCCCACAGTATGCCATGCATTAACTAACAGAATTTGGATGGCATACTTGTATCAATAATTTTTTATTGAGCCCGACCTGCAAAGGTCGGATCAGTTCGTCTGTCAAGTTTGATTACTTCAACTTTCTAAGTATTATAGAAAGCGCTGATCGTCTGTCCTGCAGACTTAGGAAGTATGATTACTTCAACTTTCCAAGTATTATAGAAAGCGCTGATCGTCTTTTTGCAAACTTTTTCTGAGTCATCTATCCTGCAAACTATTTGAGTTTGTCCTTTGCAAACTTTTTCTGAGACCGACCTGCGGTTCAGTTCTTCATCTGAGTCCGACCTGCGAATCAGTTCATTGGGTCTGTCCTGCAGACTATTTGAGTTTGTCCTTTGCAAACTTTTTCTGAGACCGACCTGCGGTTCAGTTCTTCATTTGAGTCCGACCTGCGGATCAGTTCATTGGGTCTGTCCTGCAAACTATTTGAGTTTGTCCTTTGCAAACTTTTTACTGAGACCGACCTGCGGTTCCGTTCTTCTACTAAGTCCGACCTGCGGATCAGTTCATTGGGTCTGTCCTGCAGACTAGTAGTTTGTCCTTTGCAAACTTTTTTCTGAGACCGACCTGCGGTTCAGTTCTTCTACTGAATCCGACCTGCGGATCAGTTCATTGGGTCTGTCCTGCAGACTTATAGTTTTTTGCCGAGCAGGGCCAAATTTGTCTGACTTCTCGGACTTTATTTGAGCGAGCTGGGCCGGTTTTGTACTGACTTCCCGCATATTGTTGATCGTGTGTTTGTCCTGCAAACTCAATAAAGACCATGCGTAATAGAAAACAAAATAATATTAAATTAATGTACCGTTTGCTTATTTGGCATAGTCTGTTGGAGCATGCTTAGATGGCGAGCGGACTACATAAGATTTTCTCGGGTGCAAGCTCCAGGTATGATGCCGAATTGAAGTCGGTCTTATAAATGATTCGCTCGAAGGCGAGCTCTGAATATAATGCCGAGCCGAGCTTGGTCTTATAGAAGATCTGCTCAAAAGAGCTCCAAATATGATGCCGAGTCGAGCTCGGTCTTATAAAAGATACGCTCAAGGTGAGCTCCAACTATGATGCCGATGCGAGCTCGGTCTTATAAAATATACGCTCGAGAGAGCTCCAAATATGATGCCGAGCAAAGCTCGGTCTTATTAAAGATATGCTCAAGGTGAGCTCCAAATAGGATACCGAGCCGATATCAGCCTTAGGGCAAGAGGAGTCCGTAGAGCTCGAATGCCGGTGCTCGATATCTCGAGTCTTTGTGGTGCAATGTGATTGTGATAAAAAACATTGCATATATAATAAAGGCTTACAAAATGTATAAGAATTCCAAATAAAGATTGTAAGAACCTGGAGAGCTAAAGACTTGGCTCGATCCTTGGAGCTCAAGAACTCGCTTCGTGGATAGCTAGATACGGTAGATAATTCGCAGCTTTCGTGGGCGCCACAGCAGTGGCTTTCCGGTGGCAATCAGACCTCGAAACGGACTCCGATCGGCACAAAATTTGGAGGGATCGTTCTTCCCTCACTTTTCTTCGATGTGAACGGTGAAATATTTCTTTTGACGGTTCAATCTCCGGGAATAAGCCGCCGATCTGGCAGTTGCTGTCCAGAATCCTGCTGCGTTTTTGGTGCCCTACAGTAACTTCTTTGCCACGATCGGGAAATCCAACGAACTCCGATTGGCCTAAAATTTTGAGGGCTCGTTTAGTCCTCATAATTCTTGAATCTGACCGGTGGAATTGTTGTTCCAACGGCTCAATTGGCGGAAAAAGGCTGCAGACTTGTCTGCTGACCATTAGGGTTCTGCTATGTCTTTGCGATACAGCAGCAATTGTTTGACGAACGGGCATCTAAACGGACTCCGATCGGCATGAAGTTTGGAGGGTTTTTTTTCCCTCCTTCTTCTTCAATATGAACGGTGGAATTCTTGTTCCAACGGTTGAAACTCGGCAATAAGCCGTTAATCATCGCTGCGGGTCAAGGCATTGCGTTTCTTTACATAAAGAAGACAACTTTCCGCCGACAATCGGACATCTAAACGGACTCCGATCGGCACGAAATTTGGAGGGTTTGTTCGTCCCTCCTTATTATTCAATATGAATGGTGAAATTTGTATTCCAACCTTTGCAACTCCAGAAATAAGCCGTCGATCTGATTGTGTTTCGGGTCATTGCGTTTTCTTTATAAAGAGCAACTTTCCGGCGACGATCGGGCATCTAAACGGACTCCGATCGGCCTGAAATTTGGAGGGTTTGTTCGTCCCTCCTTATTTTTCAATCTGAACGGTGGAATTTGTATGCCAACGGTTCGAACTCCGGAAATAAGCCTCGGATCTGACTGCGTTTTTGGCATGTTTTTGCCATTAACTTGTTCACGAACAACATCGATCCACTACCGATAGAAAGCCCTCCTTCTAGCGCCAATGACCATGCTGGATTTCGTCTATGAATAAATCCGGGCCGTTTAATCTAGGGGTAATCGAACGAGGGATCTTTTGGGTGATTTTTAGACTGAGCTTGGGAGTTATTTCTCTCAAGTTGCCTACGTATCCAATAGTTGAATTGGAATCAAGTCTTTCGTAGTTTTTTAGGGTTGTTTATATAGGGGACGTCTCATCCCTTTCCTTGTCCTGTAAGGAATTTTATTATTATTATTATTATTAATTATTTCCCCTAAGGATTAACACGCATAAATCCCTATAATTTAGGGATAATTATGGACATATTTAAATGTCAGGATCAGAGTCTTTATGACATAGGATTCTTCTCTTATTTATCTTTAATTATCTCGCATATGGAATAACAGAGGGGCAGGTCTGAGCGTCCTGCGTTCAGCCCCCAAGACCGTTATGGCCGATCTGGGCATCTCCTCTTCGCCAAGCTTTAACCGACCTGCGGTGGCTGGAGGAGGAGTTCATGCCGATCTCCCATCTGGGTTCAGGGACCTGCCCCTAAGCACGTTTGTAGGGCTCCTGGCCCTTAAACCCCCACATTTCGGGACTCAATCATTTATTACACGTCCTTCTAGGACGACACGTGGCGTAGTTCGGGCCGGGCATCATCACAAGTCACAAATTCCTTGTAAATTAGTATTTCCTATATTCAATGAATTTGCAGCTAATAAACCAGGTCCCTGCATAAGATTTAGACATATATGTATTGGATGTCTAATTAGTTAAGCATCGGTGACAAAGGCTTAGTTTGTTGTGATTATTTGAGGTATCGCCTTTGAGAATATGACATGGGATTGTGTGTTGTAGTAAATTTACTTAAGATTAGAATCTTGTAAATATTATGAAGTGGGTGTTATCTAATGATGTAATATCTAGATTATTGGGAAATAGTAAATGGTGTTGTTAGACCCGAGTTGTGTTGTTTAGCTTCCGCTGTTAATTTTAAGGGAATGTTTTAGTTAGAAACGCTTCATGTTACGGGACTTCGTCTCGGAGCATGGCCAAACGGTCCGTTTTCGAAAATACTCAGATTTTCGGGACGGAGAGTTACAAGTTGTATGAGAGACCATGGTTGAAGGGCGGTGTAGGTGTGATTTAGAGATATTAAGATTTGAATTTTAGTTATCTCTCAGGAATGGAAGATTTAGTTTATATACTTTAAGATGAATTCCTAGGATGAAAATCTTTTATGTTAAGGTACGATCTCATAAGTATAAAATATTTCTCAGGCCACAACAATTTTAGAATATGTGCTATGATCAAAGACATTACACGTCTAATTTTATCACTTGAATTTATATATACTGTAGTAGGAGTTTTGTGCATTCTAGATCCATATTTTGTAAATTGTGTTTTTAAGGGTTAAAAAAATGTGTGTCTCGTACGTGCCTTTTCATATATTTTCTAGAGGTGTTTACAAATATTTGAGATATATTTTGTAATTAAGGTAAGTTTAAAATTTAAAATTTTGTATTTTAATCCAATTATAATAGTAAAGTTTTGCATGAAACATGTCAAGAGTAAACTTTATGTGTTCCTTAATTTTGACTCCCGAAAATATGTTTTGATTTTCTCATGGTGTTAATGGGACCATTACCTTTTTATACAATTTTAGTATCATACATGTAACTGTTTATCTTTCCAATTGTAACAGAAAACACATTTTACTTTTACAAACTTTAATTGAGTTTTAGTATCATAAATTGACGTGGACTCTATTCTTAACTGCATTTATTTGATTTTTAAAACGTAAAGTTTTGGTGTCGAATTTCACGAGTATGTGAAGTGTTACATTTTTTATTTTTAACAATATAAGTGTTTGCATTTAAGGAATTATCGGTAACTACTTACCTTTGGAGCTATGTATATTTTTAAGATACACGATTAAGAAAGTAAATAATAGTATATAGTTATGTTTAAAGTAAAAAAAAATGGTTTTATATAATACTCCTCCGTCTAAAGTAATATAAGTCTTTTGCTTTTTTAAATAGTGTCAAAATATAAGTCATTCTCACAAAACAATCTGATATTAAATCATTGTTTTACTTTCACACCAAACAATGTAATATTATTAGCTAGTCCCAAAAAACAATACAACATTTTGCATTGAAATATTAAAAAACAATTCATTTATTATGTTTTCTTAAACTGTGTAAAATGACCAAAAGGCCTTATATTATGGGACGGATGGAGTATAATTCAAAGAATTTTTATCAACCTTCTGGTATGCAGGTGTACTCAATAAATAAGTTTTAAATAAAGTTATACTTTCAAATAAATAAACTTTCTTTTAACCCGTGTTACCTATTTTTGTTTCAATTTATAGAATATTTATTGACTAGTGAACTATTTTCACAAATATAAAGTTTCAATGTACAATATGATAGTTTTGTAATATATATATATAAGAACTATCTATTTTATTCAAAAAAAAAAAAAAAAAAAAAAAAAAAAAAGAACTATCTATTTAAAGCTACCTAAATTTCAAATGGACTTTTGAAGTTCCAAAGTTTTCGTACAGTTTTCATCAATATACATAGTTTTTACACACACATTCATGCTGAATTACGATATGTTATAAATAGATATGTTTTTTTTTTGTTATGTATAAATCTAATAACCAGTAGTATCGTATGCCAACAATGTACCTCGAATGAAGAGTGTTTTGGGAACCTAAGTTATTAAATTTTTGTAAGAATATGGTTTGAATAATCGAATAAGCCGGTATTAATTTAAGAATGAGAATCGCACGTATAAGATTTTGGAATAGACTGGGATCAGGACTTGGATTCATATGTTTGATAAAAAAAAAGTATGTAATCTTGATAGTTGGTGAATTATCAATGTTAAGATTGATAATTTAATTTTAGGCATGAATTCGGGGAGACAATCTCATTTAAGGGAAGTAATTGAGATAGTATCATCCAATTGCGTAATTTAAGTTCATGAGGTGGTAATACTTATATTTACTTACATATGGGTTAATTAAGAGATTATGAGTTTCGAGACTTAAACTTTTGTAAGAAAGAGGAGAATGTAATCAGAATAAAATTGGTCATATTATCCGTAATTGACCCGATAGTATTTGTCAAGACAAAATAAAATGACGTATACTAAATAATTATTATTATTAATAATTATGATTGTAAAAAGAAATGTGACTTTTGCAAGTGTGGACATTAAGTCCCATTTATGGCATTTATTCCCATATTTGAGAGTTAAAAGTATTTGTAGGGACATTTTTTTCAACCCTTTATAAATTTCGTAGTTTCCCTAAACATTCAATCTCCTCCAATTTCATACTCTTTCTTCTCCAATATTCACCCTTTTCATTTCAATTGTCATAAGCCATTGAAGTACCTTAGCAGCAAAAACAAGGAGGATCATCTTGGTATTGTGCAAGGTGTTGGAAAAAAAAAATAGATTATTTCAAAAGTTTATTGTTTATTGTGATATTTATATATATTTAATGTGTTAGAAAAATATTTTAATCATGTGATGTTAAATGACATTTATTAAAATTATTTTTCTAATGATATATATACATTTATTCTTCTGTTTTGACTTGTTCAAAGATATATAACAGCATAATCCTTCTATCAACTATTTTCGGGTATAAGTTGAGAGTGGGCAGATTTGGTGGGATTTTATTTCTCTTGCCTACTGTTGCTATTTTTCGGGGATTGAGTCCTTTATATATAGAAGGTTATGCGCAGCATAAAGTGTGGGAAAAACAGAAGCACAGTAAAACTGAGTTTATATATTTATACTGTGTAAATCATCTTGTCTTCTTTTGCTGGGTTTTAATACACAATAAAACCATCATTGATTCCTGAATCCTTTTTATTGAAAAGGAAGACTGTGTTTTATCCTAGTAGGATATTTCGATTCACCCGAAATAAGTCCTTTAGGACAATGTTTATGGACATGACTCACAGTATTTTGTTCGGTTGATTACTATATTTGATCAAAGAGGAAGATCGGTACTCGTTTGCGCCTTGCATTGGAGATTGTACGTGTTCCGGTAATTTTAACGAGAACATTACCTATTCGATAATCGATTATGAAGACCGTTACTTGTTCGAGTGTCTACTTTCAAGATCGTTACTTGTTCGATAATCCACTACGAAGGTTATTACGTGTTCGTGACATCACTCAAAGCCCAAATTTTACAACACTAGGCTCTTTTGTAAGTATATGCATCATTAAGTCTTATTTTCCTATGGCTAGTTAAATCAATATAAATTATAGTAATCATAGAAACTTTATTATTTGTAGGAGGTGTGATTCCTACGCAATTGCAGAAGTCTCACGATCTTTAGAGGTAACGAGGGGTGTATCAATTGAATGATTTGATTATGTTTTTAATAGTTTTTTATGCATACTTTCTCTTTCGGTATTTGTATTTTACAGCCAATCCTCATTTTTACAATCGGTTAACCTGGGCAAATTATATGTATGACTTATATATGCTATTGTGTTTTGGTGGCAGTCAAATGTATTGGTTGGAATGAAAACCAAATGTCTATTTGAGATAAAAGTAATGTTCCCGGCACTAGTTTCCCACTCATGAGTTTATAATAGAGAGAAAAGGCGGGCTCGGTCAATTTCTCCATTCACGGCGATAATAGTGAACTTTCGGTCTGCTACATATTTTAGTTTTAGTTCTCATGGGCTATTATAATAATGAGGCGTAATATTTATGAGCGAATTACGTTATACGGTTTAGTACGAGTCTCTCTTAGTAGGCTAAATATTATGACGATAAGTAAATCACTATACTACGCTTACATTAGTTTTGATTAACCACAGCATATCATTTATTCATTTATTTTAGCACTTTAATTTAGTAGCTCTTAACTTATGTTAATTATTATAAATAATTTCATGTTTTCATACTAACTCAAAAATGAACTTTGGCGTATCTGCCCAATGACTGCATTAGTTTCCTTTTGATGCATTTTTTTCCTTACGGGGCATTAGTGCTCACCCTTTTATATTTTTTTTTATGCTTTCAGATACAGTAAAGGGTCTGAAAGGTGATGATGATATTGGATGTCTAACTAGTTAAGAATCGGTGACAAAGACTTAGTTTGTTGTTATTATTTAAGGTATCGCATTTGAGAATATGACATGAGATTGTGTGTTGTAGTAAAGTACTTATGATTGGAATCTTGTAAATATTATGAAGTGGGTGTAATCTATCAATGATGTAATACCGGATTATTGGGAAATAGTAAATGATGTTGTTAGACCCGAGTTGTGTTGTTTAGCTTCCGCTATTAATTTTAAGAGAATGTTTTAGTTAGAAGGCTTCGTGTTACGAGACTTCATCTCGGAGCATGACCGAGCAGTCCATTTTCAAAATACTCGAGTTTTTGGGTGGGCGTTACAATTTTAGAGTGAGTGAGAGGATTTCCATATAAAATTTTGTAAATCTAAAGGAGGTGTTGTTGTAAGTCACATGAGAATCAATGAGGCCTTGGGAGGAAGTTAGATTTTGGACAGGTGATGGAGTCTTTCCAAAGTATAAAGAGTCCCCTCACGGTACCTAAGCTTCGACATGGTAAATAGAGGTAAACCAAAGTTGTGTCGACATTGTTCAAGTCTGAGTAGATGAGAACTTAGTCTCTGAAAGAAATGGGGAGAAGAGGAAGGGAAGGGGAGACGTTTAGACAGGAATTTTAAGCTAGGACTTGTATTGGGGTTGCCTAGGCCCCTGCAATTCCAACAAATGAGATTCATGGTTGTTGGTGGGGCTACTTAGCAGCCTCCACTGGAAGAGAAGAGAGTTCCATTTTTGGTTTTTTTTGTTCATGATTAAAGAGATCATTTTCTTTTCTTTTTCCCAGCTGAAGATCAGAATTGGTAATGTCATTTAAGGGTCTAAGCTGTGGGGTTCGGAGAAAGGTTTTGAGAGAGGAGGTAAGTAAGGGATTTTGTGTTGGTGTATGGGGAGTTTTGTGTAGTAATAGAGGATTGTGGATTTTGTTTTTTTCTTGGGGGAGAGATGAAGCGGGGTAGGTGGGACTTTGGTTGGTAGTGGGATTGTCATAGTTTGTTTGTTTGTCAAAGGTATTGGGAGTGGGGAGTTCATTGGGTATTGGGATCGAGTTTGGGATTGAGACAAGAGCTGAATTGTTTTTAGTAGGGGTTAAGGGTGTGATGGGGGTAGGAGAGGCAGGTACGAGGTTTGGGAAGAAGTAGGCTGACAAAAAGATTTTTTCATGTGTACTTTTGTCAAAAAACCTGCATTTCACGATGTTTACTTGTGTGAGGGATTTGTCTTATTAGTTTCCTCACCTTGGTCAATTGGAGCCAAAGATTGAATTTCATATCTTTGTTGCAGGTGGATGACGGCCGGCGAATGGAGGGAGGTGCCATGTTGCATATCCATGTCCAAGATTATAAATTATTTTACCAGCTTAGAACCTTTTGTTGAGTTTGACTAGCTTCCATACTTGAAATTAGCTTCATCTGACTGATCAAATTCTTCAGTAGTAAGTGGGCAAGATCGAGTAATATAACCCATAAGTCTGCAATGATAGCAGAAAGAATGGAGCCTTTCATATTGGAAAATGCCCATAAAAGGTTCAGATTGTTTTCCACTTGGCAGATCTTCGTCTATATGAACAGAGAGGAGCTGAGGAATTTGTTCTTCAACATTCACAGAAGATCTGAGTCTGAAGACAAGATGGCTTGTGTTAACATCTCCCAATTTGCATAAAAGTCTATTCAGTGAGGCTTGAAGCAATTTTCTTACTATATGTAGGCGTACATGTGCAAGCCCAATAGCTCCATCCAGAATTCAGTATGAGAGAAGGTTCACTTCCACTATTAAGAGAATGGTTCTGTTGCTTTAGAACCAAGCAGGTGTTGTCAAAACACCAAGGACTTTGAATCTTGTAGTGCTCAAATTTCTTCTCTTATACCATGTTGAAGTTTGTAAAATACAAACATAAAGTAAAATGAAATGCGGAATCAATATTATTGAACTAAAAACAACAAGTTAAGTTACAATGCAGCTGATTATGGAGTATTTATAGCTTCACACACCTCATGAATCAGTTAAGAGTAAATTACAAGCGGTTACAACAAACTGTAACTGAATAACCGTTTTCTACACTAAACCACTCGGCGATCTCATCGAGTCTTCTTGTAGTCTCTTTGAGTTCATCAAACAGATTGCACTCGGCATTCCCTTGATTACTAATCATTGTAACATTATTAGCACGAGACTCTACAAATAATTTTACACCATTATCTTTTCCCAATAAACATTCAAGCATACACCCGGTGAAGCAATGCACGAGTCACCCAAGAAATCATTGATAAAGATTATTTCACTTTGCATTAGGGAGATAAAGAAATACCACATCTTAGAATAGAAGAATGCGAGAAATTTTATAAAATATTAAAAATCTTCAATGCATCAGTCAAATTGAACTGAAATTTTGAAAAATAGACAACTTGCAGTATTTAGCAAGTAATCTGCCAGATGCCTTAATTGAACAAAAAAGAGTGACCGTTTATAAATGCACTATAAGTATTATTGATAATATTTCACTATGCCTGAAGTATAGAAGCCGATCGGTGTAAAAGATTAAAATCCACGGAAAATGAATGCAAATTCAGTCACTCATGAAATCTCTCAAAAAGATTCGTCTTGAAAACGAAAACCCCAAAATAAAATTGCACGTGCATCAAATGATTAAATATTGGGTTGCGGAACAACCAATCCGTACATTGATAAGGATTTGGTTTATGCTAATATTGAATTAGCAATGAATTTCATGGGAGAAGTTTATAACAAAATATCATAGTCGTCGACGACATATTTGCCTCTTTAATTGCTATTATTGGTTATATCTGCATCCGGTACCTAAGTCAATAGCAAAGTGATAGAAACACTCAGGCTAGGTAAAAATGAAATAAGCAACTGATGTTGAGTTTGAATTGAAATTTTTGTTTGTTAATGATCAAATATATTCTCCCAATATATGTATTATGTTCCGCTAATTAATAACTCTGGCAATAACTTTGAGTTTTCACATGTCATGACCACGTATTTATGGGTCGT
Source organism: Gentiana macrophylla (assembly GCA_026214975.1). Classification (NCBI taxonomy): domain Eukaryota; kingdom Viridiplantae; phylum Streptophyta; class Magnoliopsida; order Gentianales; family Gentianaceae; genus Gentiana; species Gentiana macrophylla. The sequence goes on from CM047815.1 coordinate 56,343,760, forward strand.
TGGACATGAATATTGATATGAAAATCCTTGGTGGATTTCAGAAATGAAATAATATGACAATCGTAACATGTATAGTGTTAAGTTGTAAAGGTCGTTAACAATCATGTTGAATGCAATACGACCAGATGAGTAAATTCCCGTTGAGGATCGAATATATATGTAACTCACGCTTTACGTCATAAATTTTATAGCATTACTGTGGCCGTGGAGATATATGCATGCAAATTGCGATTGTATTACTTCTCCCATTGTTTTTATGATTATAGTGATGCATGTGTTGCACAAATTTGTAGGGGGTATGACAATTTTTAGCCCCTACATAATGATGAACATTAACTCCAAAAGAGAGTGATATACAAAATGCACGCTCTCGTGACAATTTAGCGGATTTGTTCACTAAGATCATTTCCACATCTATTTTGGAACAAAATGTGTTTATAGTACTAGAATGCGTACATAAAGAAGATTGTTGACGTCATGGGAAGCGAAAACTTCAAAACTTTTTTGAGCACTTGGTCTTAAATACTAATGACGGTACTCTTTTTCCCTTTAACTAAGTTTTTCTTTCCCATAGGGTTTTCTTAGTTAAAGGTTTTTAACGAGGCAGTCGGTGTCACACGTAATACGTATATGAAATAAACTGTTTTCCTTTTCTAGTTTTTTTTCCCACTGGGTTTTTCTAGCAATGTTAATAGTACATGACATATATGTTATGCAACTATGATCGAGAAAATCAGTTCAGCCATTTATTCATTGAGACATTGTCTACATTAAAACGAAAATCATTCAAGTGTATTATATGAAGACAATGCATCTTACATATCTGAATTGAATTAAAGCTATATTAATGAGGATTAACAAAACATATTCTAGCTAAGTTTTCTTTATTCATGATTTGCAAAAGAGTTAAGAGATTGATGTGTAGCAGAGCCGGTCTACCGACAATCTAGAGATTTATTTATCAAAATATTTCCGCCTGCAACATTTTAAATTTTAAAGGACTAGTGAAGTGAATCGAGATTCAACGTTTGAATGATATAAATTGATGCTTGGTTCAGAGGAGTAAATCAAACACATATAAATATGTACTGTTTTTTTAAGAGATTTTTTCCACTCGGTTCTTTCTTAGTAAAATTTTAATGAGGCACCATATTTGTTGTTTGTTGAATAATAGGTATCCGGTGGGGAGTATTATGTAATAATATCTTTGATGAGTTATCTATTATTCTGATTGATTTACGTAGATCTTTTATATTTTCAAATTACTGTATTCACACGGTAATATCTACTACTAACTCAAATCCCAAAATATAAGTCATTTTAGATTTTAGATTTGTGTACAATATAAATCATTCTACATTACCGTCTGCAACATTTATTATCATTTTCTCTATCTTACCACTAATTTATTATCAATCTAACCCCTCTTTATTACTTAACAACTATTAGCTTTAATGATAGTCAAAGGGCATTTAGAAATTAGCTTGAATTTATGACATTCAACCACTTTTTTAATCTGTGTAAAAAATTCTAGGATGACTTATATTTTAGGACGAGGGTGGTATAAAACCCGTTTATAACCCACAAGAATTTTGCAATCTTCTCAATCTTTTGTTTTTCCTCTTGTTTTTTTTCTATATATTATATTCATTGTTTTTTTTTTTTTTTTTTTGCGGAACTATATTCATTGTTTTATAACAAATATAAGTTTTTATTTTATTATTTTTCTTTTTGAAGGGTAATATAAAGATTTTATTTTTCATTGTTATTTTCTCTCTCGAAAGGTCCTATGTTTCAATTTGGCTTCGTTCTTCAGGTTCAAAGTCAGACATTCGAGAGCCTTGCTCTTGGCGCCCTTAACCCCTTTACATCTGAAGATAGATTGTATCTATATCATTAATTATTCTGAAAAATCTGTTTTTTTAGGGCTCTGAAATATCTGTTCAAACCACAAATTTCGCTCTAAGAATTCGAGATAGGTAAATCCTTTTAACTTTCCATTCTGATTTGCTATTCTCCTTTTTCGTGCTTTTATGTTTTTAGTCTCTTTTTTCTGCACCCTTATGAATTTATGCGTTTTAAGGGTTTATTTTTTATTTTTATGCTCATCGGTTTTCCTGAATTCTTTTTGACCGAAATTCATATTAGGAGTCTAATTAATTCATGTTGTTTGTTTGAAGTGAGTTTTGGTAGTTGTATTGAATGTACATCAAGATGTTGATCCTTATTGAATGTGTTTTCTTTGCAGAACTACCGACAAATAAGGAAAGTGATTGATTATTTGATTATATAGCAGCATTAGCTAAAATGCACGGTAACAGGGTGACATCCAGTGAACAGGACATCCTGGATGCTGTGTTCCCTTTGATAAAGCTTCTTACTTTGTCATTGATCGGGCTTTTTCTAGCTCGAAGACAATCTCATGGGAATGGGATACCTAAGGCTACTTTCAGGCTTTTAAGCAAGCTTGTGTTTGCCCTTTTCTTGCCCTGTCTAATCTTTACACAGTTGGGACAATCCATTACCTTCAAGAACATTTTGCTTTGGTGGTTTATTCCGGTAAATGTAGTTATCAGCACATTGATTGGTTCGTTGTTGGGACTTTTAGTTGTTATCATTTGCCGCCCTCCTGCAGAATTTATTAGATTCACTATCATTATGACTGCATTTGGCAATACTGGGAATCTCCCCATTGCTATAGTTGGCACGGTTTGTCATAATGTTGATAATCCGTTTGGACCTGATTGCCATAGAAAAGGAGTTGCTTATGTGTCGTTTGCTCAGTGGGTGGCTGTGATTCTAGTTTACACTTTTGTTTACCACATGATGGAACCTCCATTGGAGTATTACGAGATTGTTTCTGAGGAGGGTGAAATTGAAGAGCAACAAGGTGGTGATGGTAATATAAGTAGGCCACTGCTTGAAGAAGCTGAATGGCCAGGAATTCATGACAAAGAAACCGAACATTCTAAGACTCCGTTCATTGCTAGGATTTTTAAGTCATTCTCCAATGTATCTCAATCATCTTTGCCAGATCCCGGAAGCACACATGAAGAAGGTGAGAATGACGTCGAATCCATTAGGTGTTTAGCTACTCCCAGGGTTGTCAGGAAGATGAGAATCGTTGCTGAACAAACTCCGATACGCCACATACTTCAACCGCCCACAATTGCTTCACTTGCAGCTATTATAGTTGGAATGGTCCCACAAGTAAAGTCTTTTGTTTTTGGAGAGGATGCTCCACTTTCATTCATTACCGACAGTCTGCAGATTTTAGCTGGTGCTATGGTGCCATCAGTCATGCTTATTCTTGGTGGGATGCTTGCTGAAGGACCCATTGAATCTAGACTCGGGCGTAGGACCACAATTGGTATCATTGTTGCTAGACTATTGGTGCTTCCGCTTCTAGGGATTGGCATTGTAATGTTGGCTGATAAGCTGAATTTACTTGTTGCTGATGATCAAATGTTCAGATTTGTGCTTCTGCTGCAATACTCTACACCGAGTGCAATTTTGCTTGGAGCAATCGCCAGTTTAAGAGGTTATGCTGTAAGCGAATCCTCGGCTCTTCTCTTTTGGCAGCATTTGTTTGCTTTGTTTTCTCTTTCACTCTATCTCATCATTTACTTTCAGCTTTTATGAGTCAAATGTCTGTATGAACGAGAAACTTCTTGAAAACTGGCCCTTTTTATTTTTTTATCAAGGTACTTAAGCTGAAGCCAAGTCTTTAATATTCGAACGTAAGAATCCCCTTTTTCGAACAACCTGTTCTGGTAGGAAAACCTTGTGATCTTAAACTAATTATGACCTCGATAGGTGAAAATTGAAGCGGTTGTATAATCCTCTTGTTAGCCTGGTCATTTTTATTTTTGTATGTTCCAATATTGAATTGATGTTCTTGTTACTCGCTTAATTTGGAAATCTCATTCGATCAATACCCTTGTTGGTGGGGGGAGCATGAGTTGACACATCTCTTCCCTTTTTTTGTCTTGTTTACTTTGTGAATGAATTCAATCTGTCGTTCCATCTTCGACTGAGATGTAGTTGTAAGGACACTTGGCCGGTTTTAGGCATTGGCATTTTAGATGGTTGTGAACTAAAGTAACTTAGGCTGAACCTTTCAATTGTACTCTGGAATTGGATACGAATGTTTGGACATATTTTTGATGCCATAAAAAGCATCGTTGTGTTAATAAATTTGTTCCTGTACATGCCCCCTCTCCCCCTCCCCCGTCCCCAGTCCCCCGTCCCCCCTCCCCCCTCCTGCCTCCCCCCCCCTGCCTCCCCCATCGATTGTGCTTTACCTAGGAGTTGATGATGATTCCCGGTTGTACACCAGAGAAAATTTAGGGTTGTCAGATCTTTTAAAACCAGAAATTAAAGAACGCCCTTAAGAATGAATGATGCAATCAGCAGAATCACTCTTTTGCAACTTCTTTCTTTTTTCCCATTTTTTTCCTCTTCTACAAAGGTTTGCTTTCGAGATATTACAAAAGCATGTAAATCATAATTAGTACAGGTTGATCTGTATGTGGAACCCTTTATTTTTCCTACAAAAAGACCGGGTAAGTTACTTTGATATGAACGTTTGAGGTTTAGGTAAATGTGCACAATAAAGGAGGCATTGATCATATATGGAAGCCTTTCCATTTCCTTTGAAAGACTTGGTGAATGACATGTTACCAACCCGAGAGAGTGTTTTACTTAAATGTTCCATAAACTAGTTGACAGATTCAGTAACTAGAGCTAAAACACGGTGGGTTTCCAGGCCACTATGTGACACTCACTCTTTGTATAGATGCATCACGATGTTACATTGAAAATCGATTTTCATGAAACCAATCCTGTGTATGCTCTATAATCGACTTGTAATAAGTCGATTATTACGTACAAATGCTTGTTGAAATTTTTGACCGGTTGATTTGTTTGAGTGGGAAAGTGTTTTAAGTATTTTAGCAGATTTAGACCTTTGCAAACACACAGGTTGTGAGCTAAAAGCTGTATAATTTTAGGTTCAAATATGGAATCTGTAAAATTTAAGTCACATGTAACACATCTGACTTTGTATGGAGATTTTGATTCATTTCGATGTAGAAGATCTATAATAACGGATAAAACGAGTTAATCCATTTCAATGATAATTTATTCTCGAAAAGAAAATAGATTCAAGATTATATATTGACCTCAATATAGAAAACTTAAGCTATTTATAGGCTACAAAGCCCATTTAAGATTAACACAATACTTAAAAAGCCCATATAACTAGTAACTAATTAAAACATAATAAAATACTATTAATTAAGTTGAACGTGCTACATCATCTCCATCCCTCTATTCGGAAAGCTTGTCCACAAGCGATTCTATTGATGATGGCGATTCCTGCACGTTGACTCTTCCGAGCTCACCATGAATCCCTTCGGTGGGTCGAGTCCATTCACCAACTTATGAAACAATTTAAAAGTTCTCTTAAATCGTCCATACTCGCACATCATCTCAAAACAAGAAAAGATTCTAACACCACATAGCTTAGCCATAATGAGCTTACTTCCGGTGTTGGAGTTATTTACTTCATTCCAACCTTCCCACTGAATAACCCGTCCACGAGTTAAACGAAAGGTGCATTCTCAAGGTTCCTGGAATGGCATAAATAAAGCTTCCTCCCTTGGCTTATGAGTAAATACCCCATGCCCTACACCATGATGACCAACACCATACAACACATCATTCTCCTTCCTTTTGTCCAAACCAGAAGTACAATCTATTCGAGAGGAGCTTATCATTCCAGAACGCACTAAAACTGTTTTTGCTCTGTAGAAATGAACGACTAGACCCGTTGCAAGACCGTCAATATATACATCTCCAGCTCGGCAAAACTGAAGTGTAAAAGACGCTAAAGAAAGCACATTACAATCTTCGGGAGGATGACACAGTTCAAGGGGACATAATTTTCGATTACGATCCATCTTCGGTGTTGCATAAAAAATTGAGGTATGCTGTAAAGGACCTCGCCGTTGTGCGTCAATGGTATTTGCAAGTCCCGATAAATTCGTTGCATCTTGGCCAAGGGCATCTAGATTTGCATTCAAATATCTAACAGTTGGCTCCTTAATCACCATAAGATTACTTACTTCCATCATAGATTTTTCAACAAACATGTGTTTCAGCAATGTATAATAGATGATTAGTCGCATTTTTGACCGACACTTGCTCACCTCTGGCAAGCTTCCCAGCAATCTGTCAATATTAGGCCTTCCTCTATACTCATAATCATAGCTTTGGGTTGGGACCACATATAAAACAGGTTCAATAAGTGCAAGTGCAGTGTCCACCTGGATCAAACGTGTTGTCACCTCATGTAGCTGAAATCGATCATTCGAATAAGGATTAGATATTCTAATTACTTCAAGTCTTTTCAGCAACCTTGGCTTAAGGTGCTTTCTCACTTGCATCACAAATTTACGAGCAGACTCCTTCGTAACTTTGCTTACCAGTCTTAATACCGGATATTCAGGTCCAATGCATGATGTCCAGATGACTACTGAGTTTGCAAAGCCAACAATACAACCTTGCCCATCAATTAACCTCCCATCGTTTAATACTTGAAGTGCAGAGTGCACGTTCTCCACTTTACTAAACAACTCCGCACTATAAGCCTGCCTTCTTACAACTTTTGTGTATTCTTTTCCTCTTTCATGACAAATAGACCATAATGGATCTCCAATAATAAGAGTAACAGAATGTTGCTCCATATACTCCGACATGTCGATCCCTGTCAACCGTTCGCTATCATAAAAAAATCTCTTAAACACTATGAACATAGCTTCTTTTTTTGCTGAATTGACAGCCCTATGTGGCTTCAAACTGGAAATTAATATGCTACTTGGAAGTCCAGCTAATTTATTGAGGCTACATAAGAGATAACTCTTGAAGCCTTCATTGCCTGATAAATGAATGTCTCTGCCCGGATCAAATAGGAACACGCCCTCGTCCGAACATTCTTCAAGCATCGACGATAACAACAAAAATTGAGCTGTGTGCATCTTTGGCCCTAATGAGCCCCAAATGGACTCCACACCGACAGAAGTAGAACCCCTGCAACCTTGGAGATAGGGATTTTGTGTAAGGCCAAGTTGATATGTCCAAATATCTTGTAAAGGTTTAGGAAGTATGCCTAGAACATGGCATTCTAGTTTCAATCTTGTTCCTCCAACCTTTGATCCTTTAGCAATTGATAACTCAAATGGAACTTCTCGGGTTGGTAATGAGAGACTATCAACATCATTCATAACATCTTTCTTACTAGTCTCTTTACTGGTCTTATCAACTTGTGTTTCCTTACAGTCAATGACCACATCATGCCCTACAAGGATCTGATACGCATCAATACTGATTGAGCCTAGGTAGTGAAATTCATCTTTGGAATCACAACCTCCAAACTTCTCCTGCTCATTGCTGCTACAATGGAAGGGGACTTTCATCGAACACTTGGCAGGTGAATGTTCATTACCACTATTATTCTCCTCTGCATCAGGTTTGAGTCAGTCTTCCTTTCAAACTCTTTTTATCACTTCCCCCGTGACTGATTTCATTTGAATATCCTCTGTTTTGCTTGTCACTTATAACTTGCTGTGGCTTTTCGGGAGGAATTAACATAGGTGCACTCAACAATTCTGGTGTCCCAGAACAATGATAAATACCTTTGCATTCATATGGGATTTTGGTCGAATAATTGGCCTGCAAAAATCTCTTGGCTAGTAAATGCTTCATTTTGGTCCAAAGAAGAGATCTTCAATTTACCTTCCAAGAGCCTATAATGTTGCAGTTGATACCACCACCCGTGAGCTTCTCCGAGAAGAGTGTAAGACGCCAATTTACACTGCAGCTTATCCGGTATTAGCATTCCTTCGAAGTAACCCTCAATTGCATAAATCCAATCCCAAAAATCTTCAATAATTGGAGTGCCATCGAAGGTTGGTAAAATTGATCTATAATAACTTCTCTTTCGTTCTCCTATTGTGCTGTAATAACCTCCACCAATCTCAGCCGTGGCAACACGAGGGAAAACTCGCTCAGCCCGGTGACGATTGTACTCCGGTTGGTGTCTCGGCTTGATCATGGGTTGATCTGGTATGAGTGAATCAGCGCAATGTCCAAGCTTTGACGGAATATCCCGAAGGATCTTCGAATCCCGAACACCGTCGTAAATCCGGCTATCTTCCCGACTCATTTTGGCCGTCATACTGCGAGGGGAAAACCCTAGCTCCGATACCAAATGATGTAGAAGATCTACAATAACGGATAAGCGAAATTAATCCAAGCTCGATGATAATTCATTCTCAAAAGAGAAAATAGATTCAAGATTACATAATGACCTCAATATAGAAAACTTAAGTTATTTATAGGCTACAAAGCCAATTTAAGATTAACACAATACTTAAAAAGCCCATATAACTATTAATTAAGTTGAACGTGCTACATCAATTTTACTACGAATTACGAATAGATTGTTTGAATTAAAAAGAAATGATGTTTGAGTCTGTAGAAGTGAGATTCTTTTATAAGATGATGTTGCAATTGCTTTCATGCTGATAATGAAGGTTGACATGATGTCCAGAGGCTAATTGGAAATGAAACTTTCATGAAGTTACATACTTCAAAAAAGAACCAATTGTATCTTTAGTAAATAAGGGGCCGGATATATACACATATACATATGTATGTATGTATGTATAGTTCTAAGTCAGTCAAGTAATTTAAAATATTGTGAGTATACGTGTATAAATATACAAATATGCTATAGTTCATTATACATAAATATATATTTGAATTTACATGTGAGTAGTCGAGTCGAGTATTACGTTACTTAAGTATTGTTTATTTAATCTTCGAGCTGATTTAAATCGAGTCGAGTCAAGCAATCTCATGCTACTTACGAGTAGTTTGAATCGCTTACACCCTATCCACCATTTCCAACTACTTCTTCGGCAAGGATATCATACATAAGAAATATTTCAAATAATTTTAACTTTGAGTTTTCATATGTCATGACCGCATATTTATGGGTCGTTGGACATTAATATGAAAATCCTTGGTGGATTTAAAAAATGAATTAATATGACAATCGCAACATGCATATGGTTAATGTCATTAACATTCATGTTGAATGTAGTATGACCCGTTGAGTAGATTCCTATTGAGAAATGAATATGTAAGTAATGCATGGTTAATGTCATAAATTTTAAGGAATTACGATGCATGATAGTGGAAATATATGCATGCAAATTTTGATTATATTACTTTCCCCGTTATTTAAATGATTACAGTGTTGATTGTGTTGCATGTGTTGTACAAGTGAGTAATGGGAATGACACTTATTAGCCCCTACATTCGATTATCCAATAAACTCTAAAAGAGAGTGATATGCAAAAGTACGCTCTAGTGACAATCTAATAGATTTGTTCACTAAGTTTATTCCTACATCGGTTTTGGATAATAAGTGTTTATAATAATGGAATGCGTCGTTTGAAAGATTGTTGTCGTCGGGAAAAGCGACAACTTCAAAACTTTGTGTGGATTTGGTCTTAAAACCAAGATTGTACTCTTTTTCCCTTTAACCAAGTTTTTTAAAAAGGTTTTTTAGTAGTAAGGTTTTAATGAGGCGATCGGTCTGTGGCCTTTGAAAGCGCGTATGGCATGAACTATTTACCTTGCATAGCAGTTTTTTTAACGGCTGGGTTTTTTAACAAAGTTAATAGTACATGATATATCGTTATGCAACTACGATCGAGACAATCAATTCTACCATTTATTCATTGAGACATTATCTAGATGAGAATGAAAATCATTTAACTGCATTATATGAAGACAATGCGTCATGCATATCTCAATTGAATTAGGCTATATTAATGGGGATAGAACAAAACATATTTCACCCAAGTTCTTCTTTACTCATGATTTGTAAAAGAATGAGGAGATTGATGTGAAACAGATCCGGTCAACCGATAATCCGGCAGAATTATTTAACATGACATTGTCGACTGCAACATTTGAAATACGGTGGAAGCATTGGGATGCGGCAATTGAAATATCTAAATTGGCGCTTGGTTCAGAGAAGTAAATCAAGCGAGATAAATATGTCTTTCTTTTTGCTTACTTAAGATTTTTCTCAACAGGTTTCTCTCTGTAAGGTTTTAATGAGGCGTATTATATACATTTTGTATTTTTAATAATAGATATAAGGGGAGTGTTATGAAATAATATCGTTGATTGATTATCTATTATTTGATTGATTTACGTAGATTTGAGATTAGTTGATTATTGTGTTAGCATTATAATCTCCATTATAAATCTTATCTTATCTTATTGGAATAATCGATGAATGCAATTTTCCTCTTCTATGCTTGTATTTCCTCCATTATTTTCATAGTTTTATAACAATTAGTAATTTTTCTAAAGTTTATGATATCTTTCCACACTAAAAAATAATAAGTTTGTATATAAACTTAAAAAATAACATATATTTTAGGATGAAAGTTATTATATAAATTATTCTAAAGAAAATATGGATTATGGACAACAGTAAACCACAATATTTTCCAAAGAAAATATGTCAGTGAATGTGATGTGTCAGGGCCTACCAACTTTGTTGAAACGCATGTGGCATGCCGTATTTCCGCGTTCTTTCTGGGTGGGATTTTTAGACTGTCACTTTATTTGAGATAACTTTGTGCGTAGAATGATCAGGGCCAGTATAATTTAAATTGATTTAAAAGCAGACGGTTCGTATAATGGTGGCGTGTCTATCCAGTGTAGAAACCATGGCACAAAACCTCCGGTTCTTTCCCAGTTCCTTCCTTCCCTCACCTTCGTAGCTCTATATATTTATCCAACACAACCCCCTGTGTCATACATCCATTTCTTTGTTTTTCAAAAAGAAAAAAATTCCCGCAGATTATTTTCCCTTGATTAGCCAGTCTCTACCATAATTATTTTCCCTTCAGTTTATTTTTTCGATTATTTCGTTGCTCATTTTTTATTGCAGGAAAAAAAAGAAAAACTAAAATTATTCCCTATTTTCACAAACCATACCATGGCGGTTGCATACAGGATTTCCGTGGCTTCCGAGAAGCTGGAAACTGTGAAACAGCAACCAGCAATACTTACCCCTCCAGCGGTTGATTGGGGCTCCGCTATCTTTACCCAAGACGAGCTAAAAAAGATAGCTGCATATAAAGCTGTCGAATTTGTGCAATCAGGCATGGTTTTAGGACTTGGAACCGGTTCAACCGCAAAGCATGCTGTGGAACGGATTGGTGAGCTTCTAAAATTAGGAAAATTGAAGAATATTGTAGGGATACCAACTTCCAATATAACCCGTGATCAGGCTATCGGGTTGGGAATCCCTTTATCGGATCTTGATACACACCCTATCGTTGATTTGTCTATTGATGGGGCAGACGAAGTCGACCCGCACATGAATTTGGTTAAAGGCAGAGGAGGGTCATTGTTGAGAGAGAAAATGGTGGAGGCGGCGAGTAAGAAGTTTATCGTGATCGTTGATGAATCAAAGCTTGTAGATCATATCGGAGGGAGTGGATTGGCAATGCCGGTGGAGATTGTGCGATTTTGTTGGAAGTTTACACTTAAAAGGCTTGAAATATTGTTTATGGAAGCTGGGTGTGTAGGGAAATTGAGAATGTATGCTGCCGAGGGTGAGGAGCCTTTTATTACTGATAATGGGAATTATGTTATTGATTTGTATTTTAAGGAGGATATTGGTGATCTAAAGGCAGCAAGTGACGCCATATTGAGGCTTGCTGGTGTTGTCGAGCATGGGATGTTTATTGATATGGCTACAACTTTGATTGTTGCTGGTGACCTTGGTGTTACCCTCAAAGATAAACTGATTTAGAGACAAGGGCAGAGCCAGGATTTTTACGTCAGGGGATAGAATTAGATTTTTCATTATAGTTGTTTTATATTTTTTTTTTTTTCAAGTCTACACTTGAGCAAAACAACCAATAGATAGCATTTTATAGAAGTTGTGAAAAAAGACGATAAAATAAAATTTAGATACAAATGTCTACTACTACCCAATTCATCGTTCGACAACTTGTTTTTTATTTAAAATGTCAGCGTGATTGAATCTTAAATCTACTGAATCACTTCGATTGCGGCCTACGATCTTACAGGAATTTAATTCATCGATAACGGAATCAACGTCGAAGATCTTGAGAGAAGTCTCTTTCGATGTGGCCATCATGGAATCTGTAAGGAACTCTTCGTCCATTTTACTTCGGAGAATGGATTTAACATACTTCATAGCTGAAAATGCCCTCTTTATGGTTGTCGTTGAGACCGGGAGAGTTAAGAGGAGGCGAATCAACTTCTTAATAAAAAGTATAGTTGAGATTTGTTTTATCTCAATTAATTTACGACACAAATCTAAAAGGGTGGGCGATCTTTAAAACTTTGGATGTTGAATGACATCATGCTCATAATGTGCCAGTTGCGATTTAAGCAAATGCATATCTTGGGCAGTGAAGTCTTTGGGATAAAAATATTTTGCAATGGTGCATATATTCTCAATGATGAAGTACTTGGAATTATCCTTTTGATCCAAAGATGCACTTAGTTTGAGGAGCTCAACTGCTTCATCACTAAATTTGTCGTTTAACTTTTTAATTTGAAAATCAATTGCATTGTTAAATATGTCAAAATGGTCGTAATATCATTGTGATCTGCCTCTTTCTTTGACATGAGCGACCGATAGCATCTATATGGAACTTCGTTACGGAAGGAGAAATTATTTTCTATGCAAACTTTTATCACACCCTCCATCAACGTATCGAAACCTTGGCCCTTAGCAAGCCAATAAGATCTTTGGTAGATGAGACAACATCCATGGCACTCAAGATATCAACATTTTTTCTTTATGCTGCAAGGCTTTAGAAAGAAATTCGATTATTGTCATGATTTTATGCATAGTATGTGAGATAAAGATGAAATCAAATGATTTCATCGTGATCAAAGCACCGGTCGATTTTCCACATGCAGCTCGAGATGACCCATCATCAATAATTCTTCCAAGTGTCATAATAATAGATGTGTATATATCATCATCGACAAAAAGAATCAAAATGTGAACTCAGGCTAAGTCGCTCCGGCTGCGGTGCAATGTACCAATTTGGTTTGCCCTCTACAGTCTCGCGTTCACGGCGTGACTATAGAATCTGCAATCTCATTAAGCTTGATTACATTGCAACTTATTGTGACGTTTGGCGAAGCTTTAATGATATTCACGGCGATGGTCAATTTAGAAAAGAATAAATAGATGGAAGTGTCCTTCTCATCATTTGCAACTAATGCAAGTTGTAAGCGGTATGCAAAATAATGAACATAATATCTGAGATGGACAATCTACAGAAAGAAGCGCGTGCAACCCATTCCATGCACCACGCATGTTGCTAGAACCATCATAGTCTTGGCCTGCATGCAAGTCATTAACATCTAAATTGGATCGAATAAGAGCATCACATATCATTTTTTTTAGATTTGCTGCCGTTGTATCCGTAACATATATAATACTAACTTCGTTCCAAAATATAAGTCATCCTACACTTTTTGTTTTGTCTCACAATATAAGTCATTCTACAATACCAATGCAACATTTATTACTCTTTTCTCTATCTTACCCCTAATTTATTATCAATCCAACCACTTTTCATTACTTAACAAATATTGCATTAATGATAGCCAATGGGCATTTAGACATTAACCATCAAATTTATGACATTCAACCACATCTGTGTGAAAACACTTAGAATGACTTATATTTTGAAACAGAGGTAGTATCAAGGAAGCGCTCCTGCACAAAACCATAAGCATCCACAAATCTCAAAGCAATAGCCATTTGTTCCTTGTTAGAAGAATCCATGGATTCATCAACCAAGCAACACAACTTAGCATCCCCAATTTCGTCATGAATATTTCTTCTTACTTTATTAGCAAGGATATGTAGAACCTATTTTTGAATCCCGGCTGATGTGAACTTTGCACTTGCGGGAGCATTTCCTAAGACAACGACACCAATTTCTAATCTCAACTTTCCTATAAACTTTATCATCCCCAGAAAGTTGCCGCCCGTTTTGAATGCAATGACTCGTCATGTCCACTTAAAGCACAACCTTAAAAAGTAAGCCAATTAATACCCTTAACTGTTGTTCTCAACCGTAGCCGGTTTTTTGAGTATCATCCTCACTTGCTTTATTTATTACCATGTCAATATGTTGAGGTACATTTATTAACGCATAAACCGAATCCACAGAATTATTATGTGGTGAATTAGGACCACCCACATGTTTCAAGAAGCTACAATTATCACCATCATTGACCCTTCCCCAATTTGTAAATCCATCAACAGTAAATGTACGATGATGCATCGGATTCACATCGGAAATGAAGCATGGAAAGCAAAATGAAGCATTTTTTGAAGGAGAGTACTCTAACCATGGAAATGTTTTGAACCAGTTGTATTAAAAACTATTATTTTGTTTTCCAAACTTAGACATGGGATATTGTGAAAGAATTGGTCGATATGGACCCATTTGGATATAAGCTCTCCTAATCTCATCTTGTTTATTGATAGGATGTTTTCAAATCGGAATAAGTAACCCGGGATCCCTCTCAAGATTCAGTTCGACGGGGATACTATCATTTTCAACTAACTTAGGAGGAGGGATTGAAATGGAATGAGGATTTCTTCATTAGGAATTGAAAGTGATGATCGTCCACTTTTTTATGTGTCCATTTTTCTAAAGAATGAGAAAAGCGTTTTTCTTTCTTTCGTTTTATATGGTTGTGCCATTATGTCTTATACCCTATAAAAGTAAAAGCCGATTCAATGTATGGTCGTAAATATGAACAACACCATAAACAATAAGAACAAGCTCTAAATCAATAGCAATGAACACAACAAAAAAGTATTCCATTTTCACAAAAGCTTAGTCCCTTCATTGATTAAAAGTTCCATAACTTACCAATGCATTATGTTAATTCTACAACATAAATCCTAGTTAACAAACACTCAGTTAAAAGTTGTCAATCAGGATGGTCACCAAACATGCCAATCACAAAACAACCAGGCAACGAAAGCAACAAGCGAGCTAAAGCGATAACACATTCATAAACAATCAATAGAGAAATGTAGAAATATCTATATAATGGAAACAATTTGAGTAAATCTGCTACAACAATCGCAAAACAAAATTGCAGATAGAGATCAAAGCAAGTTACTTATAACCCTTCATTGATTAAAAGTTTAGAAAATGAGAATTGAGAAATTAACAAGTTCGGAAGTTCTAATTGGACACATACCTATAACCTGTTCAAGCAATGTTGCAAAGCCCGCAATAGCCAATAGCACAAATACTAAAGGCCTAAACCATCCCTTCTTTCAAAATGGAAAACTTCAATAAATTGAACCCTAGAAAATGAAATTGAGGTCAATGGTGTGTTGCACTTCTCTTGAAGAATTGGTTAGGTGAAGAATTGAAGATTAGAATTATCTTGAAGAATTATCTTGATTCTTGAAGAATTGAAGATTAAAGTTGCGTTGCTGCTACGAGTTCTGTTTTTTTTTTTTTGTTGAGATATACTTGAGTTCTGTTTCTCTTTGTGAAAAATATATTTGAAATGGAATGTTATTATTATTATTATTATCTTTTACTTTTTAATTTTTTCCTTAAAAAAGAATTTTTTATAAAAGATTTGAAAAGGTTAGTGTGGTAGGTTGAGCTGGTGGGAAATTTGGACTCAACTTTATACTTATATTGCTGTATACCTAAAAAAAGTATAGGTGGGCTTAGCCCACCCCTGCCTATGGGTATGTCTGCTCTTTCTTAGAGAGCGGGAGATAGTACTTGTCTCTTTAATGCAATTTTCCATTGTTGGTGTAGCTAGCAATATATTAGATTGTTTAGGGTGGGTAGGTTTTGTGAGTTTTAAATTAGTTTGACAGTATTATTTTGGTGATAAACTAAATTACGTACGTGTAAATGTTGCAATTTTGTTGTCATATGGCGTTTGGTTAATGGAAAGACAAAGGCTTTAAGATATTTGGTGCGTTCCGCTGTTGTTTAAATTGTCTTATTTCTGTTTGTGTCCCTCTGAGGGGCGGATGTACGATTGAAGCTTGGGTGGCAATCGCCCATTTCGGGTCGGAAAGATACACTAGTATATATAGAGAGGTTTTAATGGCACCACGGTTTTCACTTCCGGCACTCTTTCACTTCCGGTGCCATATTTTATGACTTTCGGCACCACAACTATCATTTTTATTATTTTTCACTCTGAACACCACAAAAATAATAACAAAATTACTTACTATATCTGATATTTTTAACTATTAAGACCAAGAGATCGAGAAAATATCAAAATAAATCCAACATCTCCATTTTTCATTGACACCATGTGTATCTCCACCATCTTCACCCACCTCCGCCACCCAACCCCATAACCTCGACCCCAAAAATCACCCTTAAACCACCATTAACACCGAAAATCATACTACCAGTATCATCGGAAATCAAACCACCCCAAAACCAAACCCTCAGCCATTCTTTCCCCTCCAACCGTAGCCTAACCTCGGAAAATCTCCATTCGAGCCTCTCTTTTTCCAGCGAGACGGGCCTCACTACCTCCCGGCCGCCCTCTTCATTATTTGGAAATAGCTTCACCAGTACATCGTCTT
This sequence comes from Gentiana macrophylla, assembly GCA_026214975.1. Classification (NCBI taxonomy): domain Eukaryota; kingdom Viridiplantae; phylum Streptophyta; class Magnoliopsida; order Gentianales; family Gentianaceae; genus Gentiana; species Gentiana macrophylla. Next base: position 56,360,510 of record CM047815.1, read on the forward strand.
TTTCTTTCTCAATACCTCACAATTCTTGTTCTGTAGCTCCAAAGAAGGATCAATATCCTCGTTTCCGGCGTCAAGGTCTGCGGTTGGTGGAGTGGTAGGAACTTGATTTTGTTAGGGATAGAGAGAATTGCGGCGGCACACACGAGGGTTGCAATGAGCCCATCAGAGACGGGGTAGTGAGAAGTTGTGAAGAAGGCGTGATTTTACGGAGTTGCGGTCATTATATTTGTTTCATGAAAGGATTTTTGAGCTTGAAGAAAAGGAAAAAAGAGTACCCCAAGAAAGAAAGAAGATGCCTATGTAAAAGTGTTGAATGCTACCATTTTTGTGAATCGAAATAGCAGAAGATAGAAGTCGGGGTGGAGGAAGGATGCGTGGAGTTTGAAATACTAGAGAATGAAAGAAGAAGAAATTATATTCATTGATTGTTCCCTTTCAGGCTACACAAATTTAACATAGCAAATCTAATAGAAAGAATCCCAAATCTAACTAATAGCAAGGTGTGCCAATAACACAGCGACACCTAATATAGCAAGTGGTCCAATAGTAAAGCAACACATATGGTCAAATATCTTAACACCCCTCTCAAACCGAATGTTGTATTAGTTGAACATTCAGTTTTTCCTTGAATGGTAAGAACTTTACACCAGTCAGAACCTTTGTGAAAAGATCAACAGGCTAATCACAAGTTGAAATATGCTTCACATCCAGTTTGCCTTCAAGAACTCTGTTCCTCACATAATGCATATCAATTTCAATGTGTTTGGTTTTTGAATGATGGACAGGATTCTGAGCTAGTGACTCTGCTCCAGTATTGTCCCAATATATGACAGGTTTCCTGGTTACCTTGATCCCTAGTTCAAACAGAAGAGATTGTAACCATGCTATATTAGCAGCAGCATGGGTTAAACTTCGATATTCTGACTCAGTGCTTGACCTTGAGACCACTTGTTGTTTCTTGGAGTGACAAGATACCAGAGAAGACCCCAGGTAGATGCAATGACAAGCTACAGACTTTCTGTCATAAGGGCAGCATCTCCAACCTGCATCTGAATATCCATTGATGTCCAAACTTCCTCCAGACTTGAAGTACAAGTTGTAGCCTAATATACCCTTAATGTATCTTAGGAGACTTTTCAGTGCCTGCCAGTGTACATCCCTGGGATCATGCATGAACTGACTGAGAGAGTTCACAACATATGCTATGTCAGGCCTTGTAAAAGTCCTATACTTTAAGGCTCCAATTATGCTTCTGTAAAGAATAGGATTTGACATAGGGACACCTTGATCTGGTTCAAAGGTTTTCCTTATCACCATAGGAGTCAGAACATCCTTTAAGTTGTTCATACCTAATATGTTAAGAAGATTTTGAGCATAGTGTTTCTGACATAGAAACAGACCACTTGAATCCTTTGAGTCTTGTATTCCTAGAAACTGACTCACTTCTCCCATTTTTTTGAGTGTGAATCTTGAATGCAGTAACTTGATAAACTTGTCAATATACTGAGTAGAATTTCCAGTGATGAGAAAGTCATCAACATAAACTAGGATGTACAAAGTTACAATACCTTCCTTTAGAACAAACAGTGAAGTGTCAGAGACTATTTGTTTGAACCCCCCAAAGTGAGCGGTTGTGTTTTGAGATCATCAAACCAGGCCACTAGGTGCTGTTTCAACCCATCTGAGGCCTTGTTCAACTTGCACACAAAATCTGGTTTTGCAGGATTTTGAAACCCTAGGGGTTGTGGTATATACACAGACTCCTGCAATCTCCCGTTGAGAAAAGCATTGTTAATATCAGCCTGTTTAATGGACCAATTGTTAGTCACAACAACAGATAGAAAGACTCTAATAGTATAGGCTTTTGCCACAAGACTAAATGTCTCTGAATAATCCACCCCCTCTTGTTGTGAGTACCCTTTTACAACCAACCTAGCCTTATACTTGAGAATACAGCCATCAGGATTCTGTTTGATCTTGAAAATCCTTTGTTGCCCACTAGATTATAATGTGGAGAAAGTGGGACCAGATCCCCTTGATCTGGTTCGAAGGTTTTCCTTATCACTATAGGAGTCAGAACATTCTTTAATTTGTTCATGCCCAATTTGTTAAGAAGATTTTGAGCATAGTGTTTCTGACTTAGAAACAGACCACTTGAATCCTTTGAGGCATGCATTCCTAGAAACTGACTCACTTCTCCCATTTCTTTGACTGTGAATCTTGAATGCAGTAACTTGATAAACTTGTGAATATACTGAGTAGAATTTCCAGTGATGAGAAAGTCATCAACGTAAACTAGCATGTACAAAGTTACAATACCTTCCTTTCAAACAAACAGTGAGGTGTCAGAGACTATTTGTTTGAACCCCCCTAAGTGAGCAGTTGTGTTTTCAGATCATCAAACCAGGCCCTAGGTGCATGTTTCAACCCATACATGGCCTTGTTCAACTTGCACACAAAATCTGGTTTTGCAGGATTTTGAAACCCTAGGGGTTGTGGTATATACACAGACTCCTGCAATCTCCCGTTGGGAAAAGCATTGTTAATATCAGCATGTTTAATGGACCAATTGTTAGTCACAGCAACAGATAGAAAGACTCTAATAGTAGAGGCTTTTGCCACAAGACTAAATGTCTCTGAATAATCCACCCCCTCTTGTTGTGAGTACCCTTTTACAACCAACCTAGCCTTATACGTGAGAATAATGCCATCAGGATTCTGTTTGATCTTGAAAATCCATTTGTTGCCCACTAGATTATGATGTGGAGAAAGTGGGACCAGATCCCAAGTGTGATTTACAATGAGGGCAATATACTCCTCCTCCATGGCTTTCTTCCAATGAGGGTGAGACAAAAACACGATATAGAGAATGTCTCATAAGATAGACCATCTTCACAAAGCTCAGTGACCAAGGTGGGTCTAAACACACCACTTTTGGACCTTGTTTGCATGGGGTGATGTGTAGCAAGTGGGGAGGGTTGTGGAACAGGTGGTGGGGGTGAATTCATAGGTGGGGAGTTTGAATATAGGAAACTGTGGTGGTGATTCTGACTGGGAAGAGGAGTGTGATGAGGACTGTGATATAGGAGAGTCATAGTGTGTATTGATCGCGTGCAAGGCACTTACTAGCAATAGGACTAGGTCTATCGTAGTAGAGTACTGGCGTGTCAAGGTCGATCCCATAGAGACTCGTAAGAACGTCTAATTATCAAGATTGAGCTTGTCACGATTATGGTCTACAACCAACTATAATATAGACAGTAGTGAATTTGGTTCCTCAAACTAACAAGGTTATACTAGTTCACACGAAGCGAAACGAGTTTATAATGTATTAGTTAAATTATGAGCAATTAGTTATTCCCCCCCACACATACAGCAGATCCTCCCCATTGGTGAATTTATTCATTGTTTAGCTACGGGTACAACTCCTAACCCTACCTACTCCGACAATGGTAGTAGAAAATCTATATGCAAGGTACCCTCCTTATTGGTCCGTAATAGCCCATATGCGTAAAGAACTAGAGTTGTCGATATTGAGCGCTAACTCATACCGCAAACCCGCCTAGACAGCTGTCAACATTGATCAGCACGTTCCTAGGGTCCATTCTAGATAATGTCCAAACATAGCACTTCACTATTCGTATTTAATGCTAGTTTACGATAACATGCAAAAAGTTGATCAGGCTAAAAACATGTAAATTAAATCTATCGATCAACTTAGCTGGCGCCGATTATCATGAATTAGTAATTTACTAGATATTCAGATCCAGCGATATAGACCGTCGCAGATTTGAAGAACGCAACTACTATTTCGTGATTTCTTCACCAACGAATCTGATCTATAACACATGGGGTAAAATAAACTAACTACTACATAATTAAACTAAATAAGCAATTAAAACATACTAGTCGAATAGAACAACGATAGATCTACATCTTGGAAAAGACAGAAAATCATACCCTCGAAGATGAGCATAGATCTCCCTCGGATCTCTCCCTAGGCGGCGAATCCGTCGTCTCTCCGACCAGAACTCATAAAATAAATAAAATAAAGAATGAACTTTTATTGCATAATTTGCCATGAATAATTTGAGTACATTGTGTTCTGAGGCGAAGCCTCTTATTTATAGCTATCTAAACCGACTTAGAAACATCTAGTTATACTCCTCGTCCAAGAAAACACGTTCGGAAGAATCTGGACTCTCGGTAAGTCGGCACCGCCTCCCGAATTACCGGGGTATTTTTGTCCTTTTTCTTGACCGACTTAACTTGGAAGGTTACGGAATAATACTAGGCCCATTCTTTTCATTTAGTCCACTCAGTTTAGTCCATGATGATCAGCCCAATATTTCGTATCACGAAAATCATCAAATAATGTGCGAAATAATATCAAAATAGGAAAATAAATGCTAAGTGCTGATTTCTCGACTCACGAACCCGACATATGCTATTCAACTCAAATGGTTCATATTTATAGGTCGAAACAACTATTTTTAGCTCATAATGGATAGAATGTCGATGCCGTAGGATAGACTATTTTAACCATCATCAACTACCCCCACTAGCCTTCTGCTCGTCCGCGATCGGAGTATCAAGGCGGAATGTTCCTCCAAGAGCAATCCCCATCAACTACCACATATTCAATCAAGATTTCCGGCAGAAACATACATCATGCCACAATCCATAGGCTCCCAATTAATCACTACTTATCATGCATCAATGTGTCGTGTGATGAATCAGTCGTGATAGTGCGTTTGTAAGAATAATCAAGTTGTATTAACCCCACAATCTTAACTTGCTTGTGCATACACTCGCTCATCTTGCCTTCAGACTTGGTTACACAACATGGTACCTTAATTGGGTCGGGCAGACTCAGGGACTGAGCATCGCTCTTAAGTCCTCATTTGTTTCTTTTTATGCGAGGGTCGTGCCCTTTTTACACGAGTTCGCTTCCCTCACTGCCTTTATTGCATTTTTTTACTTTTTTTTTTCCTTCTTTTTCCTTTTCTTTTTCTGGCAGATTTCCTCACTTTTTTCTCTTTCTTTCACAAGCCCGTTTGTCCGGTCACCTCTCGTCATCCAAGTTGCTTCCCTTGTCTTACAACAATTTGTTGAATAATATAGACAGACAAATAATGATTCCCGGTTAAAATAACTCATCATCAAATCTTAAACACTTCTCACTCAGATTATGTGCTCAAATATCGATTGCAATGATAGTTACTACTTCACGCAACATAACATATTCTCATTCTTCCATACTAAATTGAATATGCTATAGCTCACTTCAAATTGAACTTGGGCTCCTTTTCTACCGATTCCTTACTCGAAAACGTGCAATAAAAAAGATAAAAACAATGTTTAAATTTTTCAAAAATATTCCTTTTTTTTATTAACCAGCTAAGACGCCTACCCCCCACTTATTATAGACATTGTCCCCAATGACTAATAATAAGGAAAAGGAAAAGTACTTAGCTCTGTAAATGTTGGCTGAGTCAAAACGAATCCCGGAGCAGAATCATTAACTCCTCGGTCATTCCTCTTCCAAGTTGTTACCTGCTTTACAAAAACTATGAGTAACATGCGAAGGGAAATAAGAAAATGAGGCGGCACTAATTATGCATACCGGAGGAATACGCAAAAACTGTTTAAGCCACTTTATTCTTTTATCGGCCTAAGCAAGACGTGAAAACTTTTACAAGGGCATCACATGAGAATCGTGAAGGAAAAAACCTCATATATCTCTAGCCAGGTGACTGAAGATATATGTGATGAAAAAAACCTTGCGATTGTCATGCTACTTTATTGACTCAAAGTAAAATAAACAAAAGCAATAAATAAGGGTTTAGAAATAGTTCTGAGTTTATAGTCGTCAGCTCGACTGTACTAATAGGGCTCCTTCATTCATATTCTGGCTCTGTCAACGTAAAGTCTTCCAACTCAGTGTTAAATGTTTCAGCCTGTGGCCATTAACTGTGAAAGATTGCCCAGAGTATTCATGTCTAACTTCACATGCACCTGAATTGAAGAATTTCGTGGCTACATGTGGTCCATACCATCTATACTTCAACTTCCCGGAAAAAGCGAAGAAGCTTGAATTATATACGACACTTATCTCCAACTTGAAATGTGCGGTTCAGAATCTTCTTATCGTGCAGACGCTTCGTTCTCTCCTTATAAATCTTGGCATTCTCATACGCTTAAAGTCTAAACTCCTCCAATCTATTCAACTCTAGCATTCTCTTTACACCGGCTAAATTCTCATCCATGTTTAGAAACCTCGTAGCCCACAGTGCTCGGTGCTCGAGTTCTACCGGTAAATGACATGCTTTTCCAAACACTATCATATATGGTGACATCCCAATCGTGGTCCTATAAGCTGTTCTGTACGCCCAAAGAGCGTCATCTAATTTCAAAGACCAATCCTTCCTCGTGGGATTCACAGTCTTCTCTAAGATCCTTTTAATCTCTCTATTCGTGACTTCTACTTGTCCACTCGTCTGGGGGTGATATGCTGCTGCAATCTTATGTCTAACCCCATATCTCATTATCAATTTCTCAAACAACCTATTACAGAAATGACTCCCTCCGTCACTAATTATGGCTCTTGGCACTCCAAACCTCGTCAAAATGTTTTTCTTAAGAAACCTCAGGACAACCCTGGCATCATTAGTAGGACAACCCATATCTCATTATCAATTTCTCAAACAACCTATTACAGAAATGACTCCCTCCGTCACTAATTATGGCTCTTGGCACTCCAAACCTCGTCAAAATGTTTTTCTTAAGAAACCTCAGGACAACCCTGGCATCATTAGTAGGTGAGGCCACTGCCTCCACCCATTTGGAAACATAATTGACTGCTACCAGGATGTAACGATTTGATTCTGAGAATGTGAATGGCCCAACAAAATTAATTCCCCAAACATCGAATAACTCCACTTCTGAGATACTATGTAGTGGCATCTCATTCCGCTTAGAAATATTCCCAGTCATTTGACAGGAATGACAGGATCTTGTAAACTCGTAAGCAGATTTATGAATTGTTGGCCAATAGAATCCACACTGCAGTACCTTTGCTGCCCTCTTATCTGGCTCATAGTGACCTCCAGCTTCTCTAGAATGACATATGTGCAAAATACTTGGAATCTCATCATCATGGACGCATCTCCTAAGAATGGCATTAGGGCACAATTTGTATAGGTAGGGATCGTCCCAATGATAATGCTTCAGATACGTGAAAAACTTATTTTTATCCGCATTAGTGAATTCTGGTGGTAGGTATCTTCCTGCTAGATAATTGACAATATTGGCAAACCAAGGGTATACCTTGCCCACTCTTGATGTATGTTGTCGGGACTAATATTCCACTCGAGCTACCACTGAGACGGCAAAAAGTTGTTCATCAGGAAAGCTCTCCCTGGTCTCAGTCGGTTGCTCTTCTTCCAGCAAAGTTAATCTCAACAGGTGATCAGCCACCTGGTTCTCAGAATCCTTTTTATCTTTAATCTCAACATCAAACTCTTGTAAGAGTAGAATCCATCTCAAAAATCTCGGCTAGGAGTTTTACTTGGTTAGAAGGTATTTCAAAGCTACATGGTCAGTGAACACAGTGACTTTCGATCCTATCAGATAAGGTCGAAACTTGTCAAATGCAAAGATGACAGCTAAGAGTTCATTCTCTATAGTCGCATAATTCCTCTGGGCACTATTAAGGGTACGACTGGCGTAATTTATAGGCTTCAAGATTTTATCCTCCCTTGTCCCGGATTTGCTCATTCTTTGTATCGCTTGCATCACACATGAGCTCAAAAGATTTGTTCCAATCTGGGGCTACCATAATTGGGGCGGTTATTAGCATTTGCTTTAATGTGTTGAATTCTTTCTTGCACTCTTCTTCAAATCGAAGGTGCAAAGGGAATCGAAAGGCACATCCTTTGCAAGTAATTCGAGTCAAAGGTTTAGAGACTTTAGAAGTCTTTGATAAACCTCTATAGAATCCTCACGTGGCCAAGAAAGGCTCGCATAGCGTCTTTAAGTTCGTTGGAGGGTAACTTCTCTATTATTTCTATCTTTGCCTTATCAACTTCCATTCCTTTCTTCAAAATCCTATGACCCAACACTATTTCATACCTTAACTATGAAATGGCATTTTTTCGATTAAGTACATGGTTGGTCTCTTCACATCTCTTTAGTAATTTATTCAAATTGTCCAAGAATTTATCAAATCTATCTCCAAATACAGAGAAATCATCCATGAAAATCTCCAGAAAATCCTCCACCATGTCCGCAAATAATGACATCATGCACCTTTGGAAAGTTGCAGGTGCATTACATAACGGAAAAGGCATGCGATTGTACGCGAAAGTACCATAGGGACATGTGAAAGTTGTTTTCTCTCGGTCCTCAGGGGCAATATGGATCTGATAATAACCAGAATATCCATCTAAGAAACAATATAATGCATGACCGCTTAATCTTTCCAACATCGATCAATGAAAGGTAGGAAAATGATCTTTCTGAGTTGCATCATTCGGTTTCCTAAAGTCAATGCAAACTCGATGTCCAGTAATTAGTCTCATGGGGATTAATTCCTCAAACTCATTAGGTTGTACAGTGAATCCTCCTTTCTTGGGCACCACATGAATCGGACTTACCCACTCACTGTCTACAATTAGGAAAATGATTCTCATCTCCAACATCTTTATGATCTCTTCCTTAACAACATCCTTCAGTTATGGCGTCAATCTCCTTTGAGGTTGAGCTACTGCTTTCTTTTCAGGGTCCACAGAGATCTTATGCATGCAAACTGATGGGCTTAATCCTCTAATATCTGCAATCATCCACCCTAATGCTCTCTTATGTTCTTTCAGTACTCTTAAAAGTTTCTCCTCCTCTAAGGGTGATAATAACGATGAAATTATAAGGGGGAGAGTATCTTCTTGTAAGTACACGTACTTCAGGTGAGAAAGCAAATGTTTTAACGTTAAGTTCCTTGGTGGCTCTTCGAACGATGATCTTAACAGCTTCCAGTCAATTGTAAGTCAAAGAACTTGTGCCACGAAGGTCTATGAATGGTTCCTCCTAAATCCACAGAAGATATAGGCTTTATTTATCGCACTTGACCTTCGCTACACCCATGACAAGTTTCCTCATAACTTTCCTCATCCTTTAGGAGCAAAGTCTCTACTACTTCAGGGTCTAGTGCCACTTGCTGATATAATTCTAACACAAGTTCGTCTATAGCATCTAGCATGTAGCATGCTTCCTATTCATCTTGTGCACACTTCATTGAATTCATCACATTGAATACTACTTTGTCCCCATTCACTCTCAAAATTAGCTCACCCTTATGAACATCTATCAAGGTCTTACTCGTAGCTAGGAAAAGTCTTCCTAAGATCAGTGGAACATCGTGGTTAGCTTCCCTGTCTAGCACCACAAAGTCTACATGAAATACAAACTTATCAACTTTCACCAAAACATCCTTCACCACTCCACAAGGTTGCTTCATTGACCTATCTGCTAATTGAAGGGTTATAGATGTTTCATTCAATTCTTTCATTCCTAACTTATGAAAGATGGAGAGTGGCATTAGATTGACACTGGCTCTAAGATCACACAATGTTTTGTTTAGGCATACTCCTCCAATTGTGCATGGTATGAGGAAGCTCCCAAGATCTTTACACTTGGGAGGCAGTTTGCATTGCAAAACTGCCGAGCATTCCTCGTTAAGATATATAGTCTCAAGGTCTAATAACTTCCTTTTGGTTGAGATTGCTTCTTTCAAGAACTTTGCATACTCTGGCATTCCAGCCAAAGCTTTTACCAAAGGTATATTCACTTGCAACTTTTTAGACATCTCTTTAAACTTTTATAACGCCATCATCATTATTAAACTTATATTTCCTAGGGGATATGGTAAGTAGCAAGATTAATAGTTACAGTTCGTTAAGACTTACATGTTGACTGATGTTGCTCTGCCTGCTTGTCTGCTGAATTTTCGGACTCCCGGTTTACCGGAATAGTGTCCCGGGTTACCGGCCCCGCTTTATCCGAATCGATGCGTTCGCGGTTGGCGCTACGATTCCTCCTGGGCGGTTGGTATAAGCTGGTCCAGGCATTCCTTTCGCTTCTAGTCGCGATTGCATTCACGTCGCCGGATTCTTCTCGATTACTTGGCAATCCTCCCAAAGGGCGGTGATACTTGTTACGCAATCGCCCCACAGCAGTGCGATAGATTACGCACCAATGCTTCTGATTAGTCGATCTTGTATCATTCTTCCGACAATATGTGGTGAAGTTTGTATTCATTTCAGTCATGGATTTAAATCGTTGATTGACCGTATCGGTCACAGTTGAGCTCATTTTATCCATGGTTGCTTCTCAACCACCGGACTTGTTGAATTGAGGCATGAATCCACCAGCTTGTCTCGGTCTCTCTCCACCATTTGAATCACTTTGTCGAAAACCCCAAGTAGGGTCACTCAGTCTAAAACCAGGGTGGTCATGAGAACCTGGGCGATATCCGCCCCCATAAGGATTTCCTTGCCTTCCTATATAGTTCACGTCCTCAGTGTTGGTTACTTCAATCTCTTGAACTTTCTCAACCTTGGCTATGCGATCTTGCATGCAATCTATCTTCTCATTCATTTCCATTATTTGGTATAAGATCTTTTGAGAAGTGGCTTCTCCAAATACGCCTCGATTACCTTGGTCGTTTCAATTTGATGCGTTCCCTATTGACTTGTAAACGCAATTTGATCCAATTTCTCTTCGGCTTCTTCTGGTGATAGCAACGTAAAACATCCGTTTCTTGATGCATCAACTCTCATTTGTTCACTTGGCCACAATCCGTGATAGAAACTATGCATTCGTACGGGCAAAGTGATATCATGGTGAGAGCATATCCTCTGTGCTTCCTTAAATCTTTCCCATGCTTCTTCGAACGTTTCAGTGGGTTTTTGCTTGAAGTTCATAATGTCTTGTCATATCTGTAGTGACTTCCTAAGTGGGCAGTACTTATTCATAAACTTCTGCAATAGATCGGTCCAAGTTTGGATCGATCCCGGTGCTAGAGACAATAACCACATCTTCGCTTTGTCTTTTAGAGTGAATGGAAATAATTTCAAATTGATGTTGTCTTCAGTCACTCCTGCTGGCTTGACCATGCTGGCTATCTCTAGAAAATTGGTGACGTGTACACTAGGATCTTCGTTCATTACTCCATGAAAGGTAGTGTAGTTAGTCACCATTTGTATCACATTTGGTTTCAGGTGAAATACCTCAGCCGCATCCTCAGGCTGAACAATTGTTGGCACGAATTGCTCAATCATAGGCATTGCATAACTCTGTAGATTTCTCCTATCTGCTTGTACCACAACTCCTGCTCCGTTTTGTCCAATCCGTCCATTCTGTGCCATGTTGATTTCTGTATCTTTCAAAGGTGGAATCTATTCTTCCCTCTCACTGTGATCTCCTTCATATGTACTCACGTTGTCAGCCAGCCTACTCGAGCTTCCATTCTCTTTTGTCTAGCAAACTTTTCAATCTCAGGTATGAATCTCTCAAGTTTGGCTGCTGAACTTCGTGTAGCGTACTACAAGATGCAAAAAGAAAATAAAAAGGCTAGTGACTTGCCTCGGCGGCTATTACACAAGCCTGGAAAACTCAAAAATACAGACTCTTACTACTGACTTGACTCTAAACTGACAGAAACAATTCTGCCAAAACTGGACCCTCGGTTTACCACGATGTACCCTAGGTAAACCGGAAGCTATTTTTTTTCCAGATTTTACAGAACTGACTCTGTACGACTCCAGTATAAACAGACAATAAACAGACTCAACTAAACAAACTCAAATATATATATATATAGAAAACTCAATCTTAAACAAATATTATTCTTGACACGAGTCCCCGGAAACGGCGCCAGAAAATCTTGATCGCGTGTAAGGAACTTACTAGCAATAGGACTAGGTCTATCGTGGTAGAGTACTGGCGAGTCAAGGTTGATCCCACAGAGACTCGTAAGAATGTCTAATTATCAAGATTGAGCTTGTCACGGTTATGGTTTACGACCAACTATAACATAGACAATAGTGAATTTGGTTCCTCAAACTAACAAGGTTATGCTAGTTCACACGAACCAAAATGAGTTTCTAATGTATTAGTTCAATTATGAGCAATTAGTTATTCCCCCCACACATGCAACAGTCCTCCCTATTGGTGAATTTATTCATTGTTCAATTTCGGGTACAAAACTAAACCTATCTACTCCGACAATAGTAGTAGACAATTTATACGCAAGCTACCCTCCTTAATCGGTCTGTAATAGCCCATACGCATAAAGAACCAGAGTTTTCGATATTGAGCTCTAACTCATACCGCAAACCCGCCTAGATAGCTGTCGACATTGATCTGCACGTTCCTATGGTCCATTCTAGATAATGTCCAAACATAGCACTTCACTATTTGTATTTCATGCTAGTTTACGATAACATGCAAATAGTTGATCATGCTAAAAACATGTAAATTAAATATATCAATCAGCGTAGCTGGCGCCGATTATCATGAATTAATAATTTACTAGGTATTCGGATCCAGCGGTATAGACCGTTAGGGATATGAAGAACGCAACTACTATTTCATGATTTTTTCACCAATGAATCAGATCTATAACACATGGGGTAAAATAAACTAACTACTACATAATTAAACTAAATAAGTAATTAAAACTTACTAGTCGAATAGAACAGCGATAGATCTACGTCTTGGAAAAGACAGAAAATCATACCCTCAAAGATGAGCGTAGATCTCCCTCGGATCTCTCCCTAGATGGCGACTCTGTCGTCTCTCCGACTAGAACTCATAAAATAAATAAAATAAAGAACAACGAACATTTATTGCATGATTTGCCTTGAATAATTTGAGTACAATTGTGTTCTGAGGTGAAGCCTCTTATTTATAGCTATCTAAACCAACTTAGAAACATCTAGTTCTACCCCTCGTCCAAGAAAACGCGTTTCGGAAGGATCTGGACTCTCGGTAAGTCGGCACCACCTCCCGGGTTACCGGGGGTATTTTTGTCCTTTTTCTTCATCTGACTTAACTTGGAAGGTTCTGGAATACCCTAGGCCCATTCTTTTCGTTCACTTCACTCCAGATTCGTCCATGATGCTCAGCCCAATATTTCGTATCCAGAAAATCATCAAATAATGCATGAAATAATATCGAAATAGGGAAAATAAATGCTAAGTGCAGATTTCTCGACTCACGAACCCAACATGTGCTATTCAACTCAAATGGTTCATATTTATAGGTCGAAACAACTATTTTTAGCTCATAATGGATAGAATGTTGATGCCGTAGGATAGACTATTTTAACCATCATCATGTATGTATAGGGGTGTCATAATATGTAGGAGAACTAGAAGGAGGAGGAGAAAGAGAGTTACCTGTAGGTACTTGGCTTGGTACAACAGTGGAAGTGTCAACATCTGGTGGTACTGAAACTCCTGGTAGGGAAACAGTGGGGCCAGGACCAAAAAAGGAAGGTTTGGACAGGGCCGACCCTGGCATTTTTTGGGCTTAAGACCAAGTCCCCGAATTGGGCCTTTTGTTGAAGTTGTTTTTTTTTTGAAAAACATACTTATCATGTTTTCAACATCCGTAAATACAAAATTCAATTTATCGATAGCCTCAAAACATGTCTAAAAGTGTTAGATATTTTTTCATAAATAAATATTTTGATTATCGTTTGTGTACGAGTTGCGTACGAATTAATGTTATCGCAACGAAACGGATACATGCATCAGCTCATGAACGAGATTCATGCATTTTTTTCTGAATCCATGCATCAGTTCGTGAACAGATCCATGAAGATTCATGAACCTATGAATGGACGCAACTCAGAAAATTCAAGAGTTGCATGTTTTAGGCCAAACTGACATGATTCTACCATTTCGTGCAAGGAGTACCTCCATTTGTTTCTGGGGTACCTTCAGCCTATAAAAGGCACAAGTATGCAGTCGAAATTCAGATAGTTTACAGCATCATCAAAACAAATATTGAGTGTCCTCGGGTTTGATTCAAACAAGTCACTGTTTGAATCAAACACCTCCATTGTATCCTGAGAGATATTTTCGTTTGAATCCCTAAGTGACAATCTGCGTGGGATGAAACATCTCTTTAAAAATAACGTTCTTACGTGCCTTGGAGTTTTTTCTGAGTCTGTCAAATTCTTATTCATCAAAATTTTCCAACACAAAGTAGTCTTTTTAATTTCTATAGTTTTTCAAACAAAAAATTAATAAAACTTGTTTGTATGTCTATTATTTTTTGGGGCCAAGTAAAATTTTTTATTGGGACCTTTATTGATTGGAGTAAAAAAAATTTGGGCCTTTATAAAAAAAAATTAACATATTATATTAGGTTGGATTGGTTTGAATCTACACGGAATTTTTTTTTCTTAGCGAATCATATACCTTTGGGCCCTCCCGGCACCGTTGGGCTTAAGACAGCCGTCTCTCCGGCCTCACATGAGGGCCGGCCCTGGGTTTGGAGGTAGATGTAGGGTGCATCGACAGGTAAGGAAATTAAAGTTCATTAAAAGTAACATCCTTGCATATATAAACTCTACCACTGGAATCTAAACACTTATGACCTTTATGAACATGACCAAGACCTAGATAAACATATTTTTGAGTGTGATACTGAACTTTTTGATTGTGATAGGTTCGGAGGTAAGAAAAACAAGAGCAACCAAAGGTTTTGAGGAGATTATAGGTAGGCTTTTTGTGAAAGAGAGTCTCATGTGGAGAGACATTATGGAGAACATGGGTAGGTAAAATGTTAATGATGGCCACAACATGCAAAAAACTATCCCACCAATATTTCTGTGGCAAAGAAGTTTGAGCTAAAAGAGTTAATCCAGTCTCAACTATATGCCTATGTTTTCTTTCTGACCTACCATTTTGAGGGTATATGTGGGGACACGGATGTCTATGAGGATTCCACATTTTGCAAGAAATGTTTCTAAGGTTCTCATACACTCATCCCCAATCGAGTTGGATAGTCTTGATTCTAGTGGAGAACCCGATTTTCTACTAAGCTGTTTGAACACAAGAAAGGCATCATAAGCATCGAATTGAGTTTTAATGGGTATATCCAGGTGTACTGCTTTGTAATCATCAATAAAATGAATATAGTATTTATAACCACAAGTGGATTTGATGGGAGATGGTCCCAAAGATCAGTGTGAATTAATTCAAGAACTTTAGATGCTCTCTTGTGAGGAAGCGAGGAATGGAGTAGCATGCAATTTTCCAAGTTGTGAGGCATCAAAAAAGAAATTTGTTCATTGACTTTAACATTACAATGACTTAAAACTTGATTCAAAACTTTAACAGAGGGATGTCCTAGTCTCCTATGCCAGACAATGGATTGATTATTTTGAGAACTAGAACTAACAAGGCAAGCAGACATGTTGTTGGATTGAGGGGAGCTCTGAGATCTAAGATGATTGGTTCAATGACTTTGGCTGGTTGAATCTTGTTCAGGCCATTTTCCAAAGTTCCTTCCAGTAACACCTTCTTTGACACTTGATCCTTAATAAGACATTTAGAAGCAGAGAACTCAATTAGAACATGATTATCAGCTGTCAGTCTTGAAACACTGAAAAGATATTTTTTAATTTGTGGTACATGAAGGATATTAGACAAGTGAATATTAAGCTTAAGTCTATTGTAACCTGTATGAGCAATATACAGATGATTACCATTTCCAACTACCAATGTATCATTACCTTCATATTCAGACATCAAGGAAAGATTACCAAGATCAAAAGTCACATGGTTGGATGCTCTACTGTCAGCATACCATCCTGAATCAGAAGTCATGTCTGGTGCAGCAAGATAGGCAGCCATTTGCCTTAAGTTCTGTTGATTTCTATTTGGACTTGGCTGCACATAATCTTCTTAAAATCTGTGATAACATGCTGCATCAATGTGGCCAACCTTGCCACAGATTTGACAAGTTGGTCTAGGACCTCCAGAATTTGTGTTTCTGCCATTTCCTCTTCCTCTAGATCTCCCTCTACCACCATTTGATCCTCTTCCCCTATTGGACTGGTTGTAACCACCCCTGGATGGAGATCTTTGCCCTGCCTGTGCTAGATTTGCAGTAGGTGTGGTACCATTAAGTAAACCATGTGGATTGAATCGTGCAATTAGCCTTTCATGTGTGGTTAACTGAGCCTGAACCTCTGTCCATGACATAGATTGAATCCTAAAAGTTATGTTGACAATAGCTGATTCATATTCTCTAGGTAGACCCCCAAGAGTAGCCAAAATAAGCTCGGAGCTGGAGATGGGATAACATGTTGTTGCTAGTCCATCCGAATAGGTTTTCATCTTGGCAAGGTGATTGGCATAGAGGAGGATCCCTTGCTAGTTTTTGTGAGGACATCCTTGAATTCAAGAATCTTTGACTGGGCTTGACTGTTAAATAGAGTTTTTAGGGTCACTCACACTTCATGAGCAGAATTGCATCCTACTACTTCTTGCAATGCTTGCTCTGTCATGGATCCAAGAAGCCAACCGAGAAGGAGATTATTTATGGCCATCCATTCATCATAAGCTGGATTTTTGGAAATGTATTGAGGATTTGAAGGTCCAAGAGTTGATGTAAAGTACATCTGAGGCACATTGGTGCCCAGTATGTGATCCTCTAGCTTGTGACCATGAACTACCGACAGAATCGTATATCTCCAGAGCAAGTAGTTGTTCTGTCAAGCTTAACTGTGATGTTTTGTGATAAACTTGATCCAAACTGTGGTTTGGGAGAAAGGAGAAAACTCGGTGTTGCAGGCAAGTGATCTTGTAGAATGGGGGAAGATAGGTGAATTGGAGGAGAGCTGACTTCAGTGACTGGTGGACTAACAGAGGATAACAGTGGCCGGACTAAGGATGAAATGGAAGTTTGAGCTGGAGTTTGGACACCGGAAGTGAGCGGTGGAAACCCAACATGATCTGTGATGTTTAACGTCGTAGAAGACACGACGGTGGAGGGCTGGCCGTTTGTAGCCATGGCCGCTGGTGGCTTTGATACCAAGTTTGAAATACTATAGAATGAAATAAGAAGAAATTATCTTCATTGATTGTTCCCTTTCAGGCTACATAGATTTAACATAGCAAATCTTACAGAAGATTCCCAAATCTAACTAATAGCAAGGTGTACTAATAAACACAGTGACACTTAATATAGCAAGTGGTCCAATTGTAAAGCAACATATATAGTCAAATATCTTAACAGGTGGCAGTTGGGGGAGATGGTGATAGGTTTTAGGGTTTGAGAATGAAAGAAGAGGAAGAAAATTAAAATATTGTAAATGTAGGGACTTAAATGTAGTAAATTCAATTTTTAATCCAAAAACTTAATATTTTTTACTAACCATTACCAAAGTGATACATTCTCAAAAAATTATTATGATAAAAACAATAGAATAAAATTTGTAAAACGATCCGTATTGTTGTATTATATTATTATTGTCACGTCAAGGTAAAAAGAGGGATAAGCCGTAATTCTTATATATACATTGTAGACAATTTACTCTTCTTTCTTATTCGAACAAAACGTACTTATCCGACCCTAGAAAAACTGCTAATATATCACCCCCCCTCTGCCCGGGGCCTGCGTCCGCCTTGGTCCCTCCAGATTGTTTCCGTGTGAAAAATACATTTTTGGTCCTTTTTTTTGTATTAAACTTTTTGGTCTCTCTAGATTGTTTAAAAATACATTTTTGTCCACTTTTTTTATATTAAATCTTTTGGTCCCTTAACTACATTTTTTTTTTTCTTTCACAAAAATAAAATAAAAATTACTCCTTCCATTCCGAAATAACTGAGTTAGTTGTCAAAAATATTTGTTTCAAAATAACAGTGGCCGGACCCGAACTGCCTAAGCAATTTCAGGGGTATTTATGTAACTAAACCGATGCCCGATCATATTCCCTCTCCCTCCCGGCCGTCTATAAACATCTTTATTGACCGCTTTTGTGGAATTCTCTGGAACCGGGTTTAGTAAGCTTGTGGATTTCTTCTCCGATTTTCCAATTCTGATTCTTCAAGTTCGTCAATCTCTGCCTCAAGTCCATTTTTTTCTTTTCCAGCTTCGGTTCGTCTTCATCAGGTATGGAAATTTCCGCAATTGATTTTATTAATGGAATTATTTGCCTCTGCTAAGTTTTCTCTCTTTTGTTTGGATCTTTTAACTTGCTAGGTAAAAGTTGATTTTTACGAGTTTCGTGCTTTTCTTTTGGGAGGGAGATGACTTGTTAAGTTTTGAGGTTGGCGATTTGCCTTGGATAGAAAAGTTATTGTTAGGGTTCTTAGTAAATAGTGCAAACTGGATGATGTTAGCTACTTGCCACATAGTTTGATCTTTGCGCGCCTTTGTGGAGTTACTATTGTTCTGTCATGTATAATTGAATGCACTTAACAAAAAAATGTTTTAACAAAAAAGGTATCTGAAATTGATGTCTTTTTGTTGAATCTTCGTAGGAATTGATGTGATTTCTCCTTAGGTCTAAAGGTGTCTTCTCTTACTTGTTTATACTTTTGTAAATTGTTTTGTGAGTTTTAGGATTGGAAGCTTCAGCTTATTGACTTTGGGGTTTTTTTGTTTCTGGCGTTGTACTTCATTGTATATTATTTTTCATCTCCTGTATTGGAAATTTTTTTTGGTGGAGGAACTAACATGGCTTCCTTCTCTTTTTGAGATGCACTTTTGGTCATCTTCATACCAAAATGCAGATTTTCAGTTGTATTTTAAGCCCAAATGGATCCCAAGAAGTTCATCCAGTTGATCGAGGAGAAGAAAAGGCGGATTTTGGAGAGGAAAGAAGCACCTTTGAAGTGGGAGCAGAAACTAGAAGCTGCGGCCAAGGCAAAGGCCGATGCTGAAGCAAAGGCGAGAAAAGAAAAGTCTGTTAAGCTTAAGAGGTATGGATTTGGATCCGAAGCTGATAGCAGAAGTGACAGTGGTGTTGAGGAGAGGAAGTCGACTAGAAAGGCCCATAAAAAGCACAGGAAGCATAATCACTCTGACTCGAGTGATAGTGATAAGAAAAGGGATAGGAAACTTAAGCACAAAACAAAGAGGCGACCAGACTCTGATTATGATACCAGTGGATATGATAGTGACTCAGAAGTGGAAAAGAGGAACAAGAAGGGCAGCCACAAGAAGCGTAGGCATACTGATTCGAGTTCAGACTCATCGAGCTCCAACTATTCAGATAATGATGATGTCAATGATAGGAAGAGAGACCACAAAAGGAATCACAAACGTCTCAGGAGGCCACATTCTTTGGATTCGGACCATGAAGGAGATGATAATGGATCACACAAAAGAGAGGTCATGTGAGGCATCATGATTCAAGTTCAGACTTCACTGATTCCAATCTTTCAGATGATGAAGGCTCAAGAGTTAGAAGAAGACATCATAAAAGGAAACACAAGCATCATAGGAGGTCACACTCCTGTGATTCAGGCTCGAAAGAGACGATACTGATTCCCTTGAGAAAAAGAGCCATCTGAGGCATCACAAACGGCATAGGCGATCAAGCTCGAGAGGTTCAGAATCATCTGGTGATGAGGATAATGCCAAAAGGAAGAATAATCCAAAGCACTGGAAAAATCACAGGCGATCTCATAGTCATGACTCAAAGTCCTCAAGTTCTGATGTCTCCTCACATGAGCATGGTAGATCCCTTCGGAAGTCATCGGATGAAGATGAAATGGGAAGGGCAGGGAAACAGAAAAAACATCACCATCGGCATATTCATCATGGCAACAATCATAACCACAAAAGCCATCATCACACAGAAGAGGCGCAACAGATTGACGAGCTGCCTGAAAGAGCAACAATGATGAACGAAAAGCTTATTTCACCCAAGGCAAATGGTAATGGTGGTTTTGGTGAAGTTGGCAAAGATTGACTTGCTCAGTATTTGGGTTTCCTGTTCTGATGTGCCCACTAACTGTGAGCTTTTGTCATGCTTTTTTCTTCATTTTCAATGTTTCTGATGTTCTCTGGTTATTGGTATGTATATGCCAGAAACTACTTGAATTGTGGTTTATGGAACCTCTTTAACTATGTGTTTGTTTTGTGTCTGGTCAAGTTTATGATCCTTGATAATAGCATCTGCTTGTCCTTCTGATATTTTTTATTTGTAGCATTCCTTGGAATCACCATATTATTCAATTAAAGAGATGCATCTGATTGTTGATTATACTTAACATCAAAACTTAAGCCTTATTATTCCCATTTCCCTAGCCTCTGCCATGTATGTTGTTTGATTGGGTGAAGGTCTATGATAAAAAAGGCATTATGTGCCTGGACATAGAAGACAATAAGCTCGATCAAGTCATTTGTAAAGAACCAGTAATGTTTTGTGCCTTCTAGACAGGACATTGTCTTTGTTGGTCATTTGCATTGCATACTCAGATTCTCCCTTTGATTTGTTATTTATGGCTAATTTCAGAATTGTAATCTTCCGGGTTTTACTCAAATGCTACATGAATTTTATGCCCATTGTACACGGTGGTGTACAGGCGATACTGTTGAACCCATGTTGATGTTAGGTCAACGACATGTCTTTTTGCAAATTGCTGGAGTTGGCTGTCGTTTTCATGCACAGATTCAACATGAAGTTGTGCTGTAAAGCCCCCCAATTCCTGGTATTCCGTTTGATCTTCTTTATCTCTTTCATTCCACTTAGAATTTTTCCTACATGTTCGTAGAAATACTGAAGGGCTGCTCATACCTCTTGTAAAACTGTTGCAATTGGAATCAAAAGTTGCTGCGTCAATGTGTGCCATTGACAATGATGAGGCTAGTGATTTCCCATTTTTTTCACTCAAAATTTGTTCAGGTTATGTGATTTTTCTTCTTCCAAATGTTTTTGCATTGGCGTGAAAATTTTGTCAGTTTTAGTGGGGTTTATTTTCCTGCTTGATTAATATCTAGTATGGAATTGCTTCATTTTGCCTTTGTATGCCGGTTTGTCGGTATGATTTTGCTGCAAATGCGATGATGAGTCTGTTGTTTGTGGGTTGATCCAAACCTTTTCTTTTGTCTTGTGTGGTGTAGTATTCAACACTTAGGTCCCCATGAATAGCTCAGCCACATCTTATAAGTTATAAATGTTATGGGTGTCCAACTTGAGTTTATTTTATGTCTCTTTATGTTGTTTTGCATTTAAAGTGGAAACAGATTTGAATGTATCAATTTTGTTATGTGTATCAAGGATTGTAAAGCATTATATTATGAGAATTAAAGATATGCTACTTGTTTCCCATGAACATTTGATGCTTGGCTTTATCTGATCTCTTCACCTCTCAAGATTCATAATTTACATCTACATATATACACTTAAATCTCGATAAATGAATAATCTCGTCAAATTAATAATTTTTTCGGTCTCGACTTAGGCAAAAGGGCTTAAAATAATTTTCGATATATTAATAACCTCGCTAAACAAATATTTTTTTCTGGTCCTGAGGGTGTTCATTTATCGAAGTTTAACTGTATGTTGTTATCTCTTTCTTTTTTTTTTTTTTTTTTTTTTTTTTTGTTTGTTTACTGTATGTTGTTATCTTAAGCTTGAGGAAACCTGAGAATAGTTGATTGACTGATAGAATTGGATTCTTTATTTAATCTTTTTTTTTTTCACTGCTTGGAGTTCGAACACCTGGTTTTAAATGCTTAGTGTTATACTTCAAATTTACCACTAGGCCGACTGACTTTTGTGTGATTTTTTATTTAATCTTTGCATGTGTTTGGGCGGATCCAGGAATAAATTCCAGTGGGGTCACCGGAGTCTAAAACTACATATTTTATCAAAAAAAATTCCACTGGGGTCACAGAGGTCTAAAACATCAATTTTTATCGATAAAATGACAGTTTTTAACAACAAAACTACATAGTTTTAATATTAAAAAGAAAAAATTTTAAAATCCAGTGGGGTCACGTGCCCCTCCCCTGGGGTACGTGGGTCCGCCCCTGGTTTGGGGTACTCGACTCTTTTTGTTGATGATGTCATTTAAGTATTTTTTTTTGAGGGAGTCATTTAAGTGGTACATATACAAATTTTTTTGCAATGGATAATTTTAAATGGTACATATACAAATTTTTTTGGGTGCCTTTAAAGGGAAAATATTTGTGCGGTGTTTCCACACGTGTGGAAACACTGTGGTTCAATATGAACCCTCTCATTCTGTATTTAAAATGTATGGTTCAGATCGTTTCATCCGTCACTTAACCTCAAAATCCCCTCCGCACACAAGTATTTATTCCTAATTTACTTTCATTTGCACCATGACACCGCGCGTGTGACTGGACTACCACACAGTTTCAAATCAAATTTAAATTGTGTGCCCAGATTCATCTACACGTGTCTCCGGTGCAAATGAAATACCAATGTAAGAATTACCCCTTTAAAGGCACCCAATTTTTTCATTTTGGTTTTTTTAATCTACCCACCACAACAATGTTAACGGTATGTATTTACCCGAGGCACCACATGTTAAATTGTTAAATGATGATATTACCAAAGACACACGCAATACCCTTAAAAGAAAAAGGCACCACACCTTATCAAATTAAATTCTACTATGCACCTTTTCTTTTTACCGTTTCCATTTTTTATTATCACGAAACACCCATTAACGTACAAAAATTACAATTTTATATCATCTCAACCCATTTCTACACCACCAGGGCCGGTCGTCACGAATCGCCAAGAATTGTGATTTTAATAAATTTGGAAATTTTTTTTTTTTTCTTGAAAAAATATTACTTCAATATCGCGTTTTTAACATCCGTAAATACAAAATTCAATACATTGATAGACTGAAAACATATTACAAAGTAGTAACATCCAACATCTATTTTCTAGCATATTTAGATTTTAGTTCGAATTTTTTTTTTTTCTCTTTATATATATGGGAAGAATTATTGAAAAGGACAAAAACATTTACAAATTAGTAAAAAGGACGAACATAATATTTTTAGCGAAAAAGAACAAACTGACGGTCACAGCGACAACTTTACCCTTATTATTTAGCAAAAAAATTCTACTAAATTCAGCCTACTAATAAAGTAGTGTTATGAAATAATATCATTGATGGATTATCTATTATTCTGATTGATTTAAGTAGATTTGTGATTAATTCAGATTATTGTGTTCACATCAGAATCTCTACTATAAATACCCCCTTATATCATTGGAATAATATACAAGCAATTTTCCTTCTTCTATACTTGCATTTCTCTTGTTCTTCCTCCATTATCTTCTTAGTTTTATAACACGTTATCAAGATTTGCATTCTCTACAGTTGAGGGAAACCGATGTGGAGGAATGAGATGTGATTCATTGAGGCTGATTGGAAAAACCACCTTTCGCACATCAAAATCTTTAAGGGAAGTATTTTTATATTAGTTTAATCTAATCTATATATTTTATGAATGTACGGGATAGTTTTTGCAAAATAAAAGAAATAACAGGTTTGATATCCAGTTTTGTTTCTTGTGCAATCTTTCTCTTCAAAAAAAAAAAAAAAAAAAAACAAAACAAAATTGATTGTAAAAGTGCTGCAGATGAATGTGCCGAAAGTGCAATTGGAGTTCAAACAACTACGAAAAAAAAGAAAAGGATATTGGATCTATTTTCGATAATCACAACGATTTAAAATTGTATTGGTGAGATTTTCTATCATTCATTTTTGTTGTTTTGATATATACTTTTCGTAAATTTATAATACCAATATATGGTCTAGATATAATATTGATTTGTGCATCTCGATAATATCAATACAATGATGGATCAAGTCAATAAATTTGATATGAGCCATGAAGGCTAAGTTTTATTATGGAAACATATATATGATCACGTGAAGATGATCAATATTCGAAACGAGTATATAATGGACCAGAAATCCATATGAAAATATAAAGTTTCGTAAAAGTGAATATAAAATTCACATTAACGGACATGTCGTCAGTTGACGAAAGTGGATATGAAATTCACATAAATGAGTGAATTTGGAAAAATAATGCCGACATGTCATTACATTAATAAATAAGGCCATTAAGTCCATTCAAAAGGACATGCTCCAGAGAATGATTGATCAAAAGTTAATATTGCCATGTATGAATTATGGAACCGTTTGAAAAAAAAGGTTCGACTATGATTATTTAACGGTGAAAGATCCGTATGAAGTATGGAACCGTTTGAAAAAAAAAGGTTCGACTTGTGCAACCATTTGAAATAATGGTTCAACCACTTGAGATTGGTCGTTTTAACGAAAGCCATACATGATTGGTTCAACCTGCGAATGCAGGATTTTACCATGATTGAAATAATATGGTGTAAGTGACAGTGCTGCGGCAGCAGCAATATCCCGAGAAATGTCTCAAGAGATATTCTGATCTCATTGTACTCATATTGCTGGCTGATGAGTTGATCTCACTGCATGTCCATTGTTCGCTGAAAAAAAAATGATTTGTTATTGAAAATCAATATTGGTGCCAGTCCATTCTCTGGAGTGAATATAATCGAATTTTGGCCACGGCATAATATTCCAATTTTGGCCATGGCCGTGGTCGCACTGGAGGTCGTGGTAGAGGCCGTGGTCGTGGATGCGGCCGTGGAAAATATGTTTCCTTTCACAACGACAATCATGACATAGTCGAGAAAAGGCATATAATGCCATATATTAATTGAGACAAGGCCATATATTAATTAAGAGAAGGCCAATATTTTGGTATATTAATTAAGAGAAGGCCAATATTTTAGTTGATATGCCACTATGTGAACTGGTATTTTGGTTAATATGCCACTATGTCAACTGTAACTGGAGGTTGTGGGTTTATTTTAGTTGATTTTGATATGCCACTGATATCACAATTTGAAGTTAGTAGGCTTCATGAAGTTAGTTGGCGTCTGTTGATTGTATCCTTTTGCTCAATGGTTGGTAATTCCTTTATGTTGTGGTATGTAACTCCTCTAAGTTGACGCAGTTTTGATGGTAATTTCTATTTTAGTAATAAAATGGTGATTTTTATATACGATGGGTTGGTTTTATTTATGGGCATTAAGATGAATTCTTCTTTGACTCATATAAAATACTCTCCTAGCTACATTGATAATGATATGATATGGGTTAGTGTGTTATAATAATAATTATAGATCCAAAACTCTTTGTTTAGGATGCTCTACACTTAGTCTATTGATAAGACTTTATTCTATTTTCAATGATCGTTTTGATTTTCGCTTATGGCTAAATAAAATGATTAAATGTGTTGAACTTAAAATGTATCTTTCGATGCCAATTTTCGTGAGCATCTTAGTTGATACACCTTTTGCTTAAGAATAGATTTACACAGTTTCAATTGATATTCTCAATTTGTAGAAAATCGATTTATACTAATACAATTTTCTAACCAACGGTGAAGATTTCTTCAATATACAATTCATTTCAACATATTAATTCACTAAAATATTAGAATTCGATAGACTATGACTTAATTCTTAAAAAATATTTTGAATTCTCATTATTTTTGAGAAGTTGAACGCATTATTAGATCAAATCATCTTTAATACTATGCTCTATGTAATGCATGTTTTATCTATTCATAATATACGATAGAAACATGCATTTAGTCGAGAAAAGTTGCTGCCATTTATTATGTAAGTGATCACATTTTGGATAATAAGTGTTTATAATAATGGAATGTGTACATTTGAAAGATTGTTGTAAATCGGGAAAGCGACAACTTCAAAACTTTTGTGTGGATTTGGTCTTAAAACCAATGATTGTATCTTTTCCCTTTAACCAAGTTTTTCCCAAAGGGTTTTCTTAGTTAAAGGTTTTTAATGAGAGACGATCGAAGGCAACATATAGTAAAGCATATGACATGAACTATTTACCTTGTCTAGTTTTTTTTCCCACTCGGGTTTTTCTAGCAAAGTTAATAGTACATGACATATACGTTATGCAACTACGATCGAGACAATTAATTGAGACATTGTCAGATGAGAATGGAAATTATTTAATTGCATGAAGACAATGCATCTTGCATATCTCAATTGAAGTGAGGCTATATTAATGGAGATTAACAAAACATATTTCACCCAAGTTATTCTTTACTCATGATTTGCAAAAGAATGAGGAGATTGATGTGCAAATGAGATCCGGTCAACCGATAATTATTTATCAAGATGAAAGGTCGATCGCAACATTTGAAAGACCATTGAAGAGCATTGGGATGCAGCAATTGAAATATCGAAATTGACGCTTGGTTCAGGGGGAGTAAATCAACCGAGATAAATATGTACTCTTTTTCCTTAACTAAGATTTTTTCCCACTGGTTTTCTCTTAGTAAGGTTTTAATGAGGCATATCATATCTCGTTGTATGTTTAAATAATAGATATCCAAGGGAGTGTTATGAAATAATATCATTGATGGATTATCTATTATTCTGATTGATTTAAGTAGATTTGTGATTAATTCAGATTATTGTGTTCACATTGTAATCTCTACTATAAATACCCCCTTATATCATTGGAATAATATACAAGCAATTTTCCCTTCTTCTATACTTGCATTTCCTCTTGTTCTTCCTCCATTATCTTCTTAGTTTTATAACAAGTAGTGCGTAATTTTTGCTTTTTTCAAGGGAATGTAGTGCCTATTAATTTATATTTTCGATCATTGTAATTTTCCAATATAATTCATATTTTTTCATTATCTTTATCCTGATATCTCATTTGATATCTTTTCAAAATAATTTCAATTTTTTGTTGTTGCAATATATGTCATTCAATTTGTTACTACCAGTTGACACTATTAAGGTAGTGACAATAACCGCAATAACCGGTGTGAGACAACGTAACGTAACTAACAGACACATCGATTCAACAAAATAGAAGCATTTGATTTGTCAATACTGATTGACGCTATGATAGTAATGCCAATAACTAGTGTCACAATATGTCACTACTACTTGTCATACAGATTCACCAGAATACATAACTAGTGTCATTTGAGTTGACACTACCAATTGACATTACGACAATAATAACAATAATCAGTGTCAGGCAATGTGTCACTACTAATTGTCACATTGATTCACCAAAATTACATAAGTAGTGTCATTTAATTTGGCACCACTAACCGACACTACGACATTAGTCACAATAACCAGTGTCAGAGTCAGACAATATGTCACTACCAATTATCACATCGATTCACAAATAATACATGATTAGTGTCATTTAATTTGTCACTATCAATTTACACCAAGACAAAAAAACATGAACTACGATAATATAAAAATATGATAATTGAATATGTAAATTAAAAGATACTAGTGGGGGCGACCGTGCGATGCACGGTTGCTACCCTCAAATTTATTTGTCGTGTAGTTGTAACGTGGAAGTTCTTCGGATGGTTTATGTTATCTGGTTAGTTGGAGGCAATATACAAGCAAATATTGTATCGTAGATACATTAGTGGTTATATAAGCTTCACAAGAAGTGTGAACTTCCTTCAAGCATATAGCAACCAACATCTCTCAACACCAAACCACCTGCATTAGTAAATTTATAAATTAAAGACTTGAGGTATATGATATATCAAATCTTTATCAAGGGAAGAATAATTTATGGCCTAAAATACGCACGTAACATCAC
Source organism: Gentiana macrophylla (assembly GCA_026214975.1). Lineage (NCBI taxonomy): Eukaryota > Viridiplantae > Streptophyta > Magnoliopsida > Gentianales > Gentianaceae > Gentiana > Gentiana macrophylla. Next base: position 56,388,265 of record CM047815.1, read on the forward strand.
AACTCATCCTTTTCTTGCAGACTTGATATGAATAAAACCACTTTCAGCATCTTAACATCAATAGAGAAGATGAAAGAAGAATAGTCCAACCACTTTCAGCAATCGGGAGAACAAAAATATCCGTATCGAATTTGTCATTTTATTCCAATCACAAAAAATTACCTTTTACACAGATGAAACAAAGTCCCCAAGTGGAGGACTCTTCCTTAAACTCCAAAAAAATCATCATAAACCTTGAAATGTAAGATTCAAGCTACACGCCCACACCACCCTGCAATTAGAATGAATCAACATCAAAGTCAAATATTAAAAGTGAGAATTAGACTCAGGAGTAAACAATTTCACATATTTGCTATTGCAATTATAACACTCAAAAGTTACGCAGGTAGAAGGATAAATAATACCACGCAGTGATCGTAGCCTTTCACACAGTTTTTTTATAAAAACAGTGTGAAAGGCTACGACCACTGCGCAGGAAGCCTGTAATTGCTCTTCTTTTGTACCAGTGAACGTCATTTTCCCTTTGTATTGTATGGTTGAAGTTGTAAATAAGACCAAGCCTTTTATTCATTCAACAATGATCTGATGTCAAAATAGAATCTCTCATCTCTCAGTCAAGGAAAATTGTTTATGCAATTTCAAGTTTGAAGAAACGATAATCCTGAGTGAGCAAAAACCCATTAAGTAGGCAACTAACATGAATCTTTCAAAAAATGGAAAATACTAAAAAATTCAAATAATTCCAATGCCTAAAAGAATTTTACCTTAAATTAAGGCATCATAATATCCCATTTTCCTTTATTAACAAATTTCATTTGTAGAAAACCTAAATAAAAAACACAGTTGACTGACCACCATTTCAAAGAATTAACATACCTTCTCTGATTAGCTTATGTAAATCTGATTGGAATGAGAAAGACAAACCCACGAAGCTATCATCAGCTAGTCTGGAATCAAGAAACAAAATACGCATTAGGGACAATTTGAGAAAAAAAATTCTGGGTAGTTGCTGAGGAGATTTTGCAGGGTAACCAAACATTGAATTACTCAAGCAATTCTACCACTTTATATGGGACCTGTTAAGAATTGCAATATGACCCAGAATTAATACCTAGCAAAAAAATAGAATAGAAATAAAAATAGAAGAAGGCAAAGAAGAAGAAGAAAATGAATATAAAATCGCAGTGTTTCTTACTGTATCATCAAGAATCAAAATGCTGTACAACAAATAATAAACGGAAAATTATTAGCACTCAACAAGAAGAGCCAAAAGGGCTTTTTTTTTATAAAAAAAAATCAAATCAAATGTCTGGATAGAGCCATACCTGGAAATTGGACAAAGTAGATTTGGATCTAACAGGAGAGATCACCATTCTTGAAGTATATCCAGACACAAGGAGGGCTGATCTGGCAGCCTCATGACGCTCGACGTTGCTACTGCCGCCACGAAGGAGAAAACGATTGGACCAACAAGGAGACATAGCAACCACCGGCAAGCATGTATCTTCTCAAAGGGTAGCTGGAAAGTCTACGGCAATGATTACCAGTAGCCACGTACCAGAGCTACATCTGCTGATCTGTAATGTGGATAAGACGAGGCCGTGTGATAGCATTACGACGTCGTTTACCAATCCTAGGAACAGTCAATGCCGGAAGCATAGAGGAGAAGAAGAAGGAGACGGAAAGTGAGAGGACATGAATTGAGGGGTGAGTCTAAAGTTTAACAGAGAAGAAGGGGTAAACCAAAAAAAATAGGAAAAGCCAGGGGGTGGACAAAAAAACACTACGGAAAAGACAAAGGACGGGGACGAAGAAGAATGCATAATTAAAACTAAACTATATAGGCGTACCGTGCGATGCACGGTGGGCCTTTTATTTTACATTTTTACGAGTTTATAGTGTCGGCCGCTTCATTTGTGATGCAATGTATCGAAACATACAGTTTGAATTATGCTACGTAGGTGACCAAACGGTTTGTAAGTCGGTGCATAAGATGTTTTCTAGTTGATCTTTGTTGGTGATCGAGTGTAACTGCTAGTGCATTAAACCTTTTCATTGGCCTAGTTTCATTCTCAGCAATTGCTATTGTATTCATCATTTTCGTTGGCTATCTTTCTTTTGCTAAACAAAAGTGTCACATGGAAATTTTCGTTGATTATTCATTAAATACTTGTGTATAATTTGTCTACATTATAGTGAATTAAAAGGATTAGTATATTTACAAAAAGAAGAAGAAAAATAAAACACAATTGCCAGCGCGGTCAATGAAGGACTGATCAACGGCCGAATCCATGAACTGCAGCAACCACAGAAACACCCATAATTTCCTCAATAAATTAAACAATTCTTAGTATATAACACAACTTCAAACAACAGCCATGTCAAATGCATCATATCCATATCTTGTACCATAAGGACTACTTCACACTGGATTTTGAAGCAAATTATACCCTATGAACAAATTTTTATTTCATTAGCACTCAGAGCTAATCATCGAATGCGTCATAGGACAACAATGTATACAAAGCAATTGTACTTTAGTATCTGTAAGAAAAGGTTCTAAATATCCTTTTTATGAGTAGGAAGAATCAAGAGGAAAAAGGATAAATAAAATGAAAAAGTTACCTTCCCAATATTCTTGAGTTGTCGTCCAATAGGTTCTGCAAACTTCCGGTCAAGTTCAATAGGCCATACCTGACACAATGGTAAAATACCAAATCTAGGACACTATCAAATGATTGTCCAATGTGTGTAATGTTGTACTCGACGGTAAAGTGCATTGGAGGGGATCAAGGTCCGTCCTTTGTTATAGAAAAAAGACAAAGTAATTGACTGCAGCTGCATACCTTAGGTACCCCAAGACAACAACATCAAATGCAACTATGACATTTCAAATGGAAAGAAAAGGAAATAAAGTATCGTATATCAAACATGATAGTTAACACACAAATATCATTATCATACAAGATAATATGTTTGGGATATCTATCTTTCAAATACACAACTAACACAAGACTACAACACCAATTAATTCAACTCAAGAAGTCAAGAACTAAGGATTACTAATGCTTTGGTTACTTGGGTCTCATGTATATACTCTGAGTTGGTGGAGTTGTGGTAAAACAATTGGCACAAGTTTTACTTACCTATCTTGTTCTAGAAAACATTCCACAATAAACATTTTACCTACCAAGTTTCAAAACAAACAAATTTAGAAGATTTGGTTTATGCTTTCCAAACTTCAAGAGAAAAAAGTCTTCAACAAAGAGGTCTTTTGCATGTTAGTATGTTAAAGAATATGGTAAAAAAAGAAGAGTCTTTAAGAAGATCATCATTTGTATTATGGATTATATTGCATTTGCTCACATAGATTTACAAATGTTCATTGTAGCAAACAAATCAAGGAATAAAAATGATAAAACATAAAATTTTAAGTAAACCTTAAGGCCAAGCAATTTGATTGGTGCAGTTTTCCCACACAATGCAATTAGGTCCAGCTGCTTCCACTATAGCCTCCTTGGCTAGCCCGTTTCCAAAGAGGATTTGGGTCCTGAAAAACAATAAACAATTATATGGCTAGTAGTCAAAACATGTTAAGCATCACAATATTAAGAATGTATGACCTCTGGTTAATCTCACAAGTAACTGCAACTGACTGCAGGAATATAATTTTATGTCGCCTTAAATAGGAATCTAAAAATTTCATTTCAAATTCAAGGAAGAAGACAGTGTGCAAAACTGTTTTTAATTGATAGTGATAGTAGCACTCCAAAAATATAATAAAACATGGAATGGTGATTCTTCAAGAACCTGTACCACATCTGATTCAATATTACATTTGACAAGATTCACAAAACGCTTTTCATGCCTTTAAACGTACTTCTAAAACTTTCAACACCTTATCAACAACCAGAGCAGTTGTCTCCATAATTTGATTGCATACCTCTGCAAAAATGGAAGCAATATTAATCTGCATCATGAGATTTATACATAAATGCATTAACAAAGCCTTGAATCTCATTTGAATTATTGCAAAAAGCAGCTGAAGTATTGTAACACAAAATCTCAATTACGGAAACATTTGCATCACCGGAAAAATTGATGAACTGCTATTGCAAGATATAATCTGATATACCCGAACTGGATGGGAACTCGATTAGCTAAATTGGGCCTATATATTTCCTAGCCCGATAACCGATCGTGGGGCCTCCATCCCGCAAGTCTGTAGTTCATAAGTGGACTCCTTTCCACCCCGAGACCTCGGACACAGTGGAACCTTCCCATATTATCAGGCTGACATCAAAACAAGGGGGATATGAGTTCGACCTACGAATGAGTCTGCTGCCCGCCATACTTATCCATACAGCGGGCCGGTCAACTTGTATTTATTTGTATGATTATCCATAATTATATCCTTTTAATGTCTTGTCATGAATAGTCTTGACCGACTTAGTCTTTGCCTATATATATGGGATCACAATGAAATAGAAACGATCCGAGAACTATAATATACAGAGCTACTCTGTCAATTTGTCGACTAACTTGTGTGTTCTTTCATAAACATTGTCCGACCGCCAAGTTCTTGATATCCGCCACCTTCTCCCCGAAGAAATCACACTAAAACATCCTTATATCCAATTTATATCACTTTTACCACAAATCTGGTATATCCGACTATATCAGTTGGCTCCGTGTAACATCCCGATTTTTCATAAAAGGGTAAAATAGTCATTGGGTGTATTTACTATGACCTAATTATATTTATCCCATTTATTTAATTAAAAAGGAATTAATTAAAGGATTTAGCAATTAATTATAAAGGATTTAATTATTGGCTATAAAAAGGAAATAATCCAAAATCTTTTATTTTCATCAGGCGTATTTTCTGACAAAAAAAGGGGGAGAACGGCGCATCACAGAAGAACAGACGCAAAAAGTTGTCAAAAAAGGGAGAACATAATCTTCAACCGTGTGGCCAATCCGTTCATCTGTTCAAGATGCCGCAAGAGAGAAAAGTGATCAGCGCGAAGAGGCGCAACTGTGGAAAATAACATTTCGTAAGTTTTCGATTTAGCCCTAGTTTTTTGTATTCGTAGAGTTCGATTCTTCAAAAATTCGTATCTTTCAATCCGTAGCTCTGTTTCGCAGCCATGAGTAGTCGAAACGATCGTCTTGGAGCGTAGAATAATCTAAAAATAGTTTTGTTTCAGTTAATCCAGGTAATCTTCAATTTTATGCTCTTTTTCAGTTTCGGTTTCTGCCAAGAAAATAGGATTTTAGGTTTTTTGTTGATGAAATAGGTTTTGGGGTTGAGGATCAACAGTTGTTGCAGTTGCTTGACGTTTCGATTCCAGTTTTGCTGGACATTAAGGTAAGATGCTCTTCCTAATGAGTAATTATAGTTTTATAATGATAGGTTGAGTTTTGGTGTTGTTTGGTGATAGAATTCATGCTAAGTTGTAATTAATGAGTTGTGATATGTTTTGGTATATTTGTGTTGTGTTTTAAATTTTTTTTTTTTGATTCGATAACATTAATTAAACATAAGCAAGCTTCGATTGAAATTCTGATTCGTTCAGTTAAAACACCGAATGTACTCTTAAAGGGAGTTGAAGTTCGGATCCGTCGGAAGGGCATGAATAAGCTTGTGTTTTGATGAACTAGAGTTCATCAATGTCTGTGTATGTGCTAGGCCTTGTCCGTGTCTAGTGGTCTAAGTACTAGAGTAGGAGAGGTGAGGGAGCTTACTTGAAAACACTTAGGTGGCTAGTTAATTTACCATAATAATTACATAAGTGTAGTAAAAGCTAAAACGTCATCTATTCTTGGTTAGGCACTGATTCAAATCGGCGATGTGATATGTTCATAAAATTTGGACAACGCTACTGGCTCAAAAGGCTGAAGGGTAGTGGAGGAAATCCATCGAACGTATATGCATACCGGGGAGATCCCGGGACTATCGGTGCTAATCACCATAGTTGGCAAGTATATCTCGTGGTGGAATTTTCACCATGCATTGTGTCCTTGAGTAATGATGTAACTAAGATAAGTTAAGTAGAAACGTATAGTCACGACATGTTTATGGACATGAAGCGAACCCTAGATTGAGTTGGTCTCATAAAGATAACTTAATAATCATAATAATAACCTTTCGTTGTATAACCTAGTTATCCATTAGCTTCTCACTTTTACTAAGTACTTTGTACTTACCTTCTTTGCATTTTCTTTTGTATGCATTGTGGGGGTGAGAAGACGAACAGGTTGTCGAAGCGTAGACGACGACTTTTCAAGACTTGAAGTCTGGCGAAGCTTAATTTATTTCTTTGTAAAGGTTGTACTAGACTAGTTGTATTTCTTTTCTTAGACTTGTTGTACTTCTTCTGTTAAGACATCGTATTGTATAAGCCTTTGAGTTTTTTCGTCGTTGTAATTTATCTATCAATCTTTAGTATGGTTACTTTCTATTCATAGTAGCATTTATGTTTTTACCCGAGTCCTTTTAGCTTCCGTTTGTTTTATTTCGATACGACGACGTAGAGGCTTGCGTATAATATTAGATTTATTTAATGCTATACGCGTCGAACGTTTCTCTTCCGGATAAGGGATCGGTATCCGGGAGCGGGGCGTTACAGTTGGTATCAGAGAGAAGCGTCCTTTCTGTTCTAGGTTTCTCTTCCTCTAAGATAAGATTCCTTAAACCGTGGTTAAGTTGCACTAGGACCAAGTGAAAAGTCTCCTTAGGCAAAAGTTAGGTTGAGTTTTAAGCTCACATCTCTTATGTGATCCTCTTAAGTTTTCTTCCTTTCGAGAACCCTTATTAGGATCCCTCTTTCCTTTTGGAATCTTCGAATCTTTCTCTAATGTTTTTTCTTTTTGAGGCTTTAATTCTTTTGTAATGATACATTTGGTTCAAATCACTTCCTTGTAACTTGGTGTTATGCAAAATGAGTAAACGATTTTGTTCACGTTTTTACATGTCATGTTATATCATTTTTCTTTGTTCCATGAATTCTGTAAATTTTCAGCCACTTAGAAAGTTTTCTTATCTACAATTTCTCTCTTTACATCAATTTAGTTGTCAATATAGATTGTTCACAAATTGTTTAACAAGGTGGGGTACTCTGTTCAGAAAATTCTGCAGCGGTACTCTTACTTATCATTCTGTTTTGAATAAGCTAAACACCTCCAAATGACTTGGATTTTTGATATATTGTAGAAAACATCCTGAACTATAATTTTTGTTTTGGAACCAAGTGCAAATTCGTTTTGGTCTGAGCACCATCTGCAACACACGACAGTTGATGAAATCCTGAAAAATTTTGACAGCTTATAGCAGTAGATGAAAAGAATTATTTTGACCGACTTATGACTTCCCAAATTTTTTGATTTTTGAGCATCATATGTAAAACTTATATACTCACAGATTTTCTCTTTGCCTCATGTTCAAAATCAACTCAGTTTGTTTTGTGCAAATAAATTATTTCATGGCTTATGTATGCACCCAAATTTCTCAAAACCATTTAAGTCCTCTAGTCAAGGAAGGATAGATGTCTTTCTTTCACCCTGTAAGATATAGTGTAATTGTTAGATGTAGTGCCCGAAAGACAATTTATGTAATTGTTTTATATTAATAAATGACAGATTTTATTATTCATCTTATTTGCTTTGTGCTTATATAGTATACACTGCTGCAAACCCTAAGTATATCTGTATGTAACCACTTAGCTCCAGTGTATGGAATGCACGAGAGGATTGAGTTAGTGGTGATATACTTGAATGCTGTTAGTCCGTGGTGAACTTAATCGAGTTTAGGGTCTCTTGATTAAAACAACAATAATGCGCCTGTAACACCTTAGGGTGTGATAGTCTTATCCGGATCGGTGCAGAGAGGGTACTCACGTGGGGCATTTATATATGATGGCATTCATATAGGACTGGACCGATTTAATCAGATTTCTCGGTATAATTCCGTAATCGAGGAATCTTATTAAATCATTAGATGATCATATATGGATCAACCTTAATCCTCGAGGTGATCACGAGTCTTCGCTTGTCCCGGGGTAGTTTTGATGTGTTAGTTACGGTTCACTTAAATATGTGTTCCAAGCCACTTCTCATTGGCACTATCTCCGAGATGAGTGAGTAGTTACGATTTTCACAGACATGGAATCCATTCCTTCCTCGCGGGAAGTAGAGAGATGATCCCCTTATTTGTTAGCCCTAAGAAAATGATCGATGGGCCCAGTTCATGTTAGACTAATTAGCTACAAGTCAGATATGTGAACTAATTGATCATCAGGGGGTTAATGGTAAATAAGGATAAGATATTCTGAGTCGGGTTCACGGAGACTTCCCACTCAGAATGGATAGTCTATGGAGGGTTAATCCGTATGTAGTGATTATATCAATGGACGCTTATTCACTCTATGGGTTGAGTATAAGTATACATCTATAATCGGTAGAGTTCAGTTTCGGGTTTATGGTGGCGTAATCCCGGAATTAATAATTAATGTAGCACATCAAATGTTTAAAGTAGCACATCAAAGTTCTGCTAAAAGGCAGAAAGTTTCTCAAAATGATGAAACATACCTTTGGCACCTTAGGCTAGGCCATATTTCCTTGGAAAGAATCAAAAGACTGGCCATAGATGGTCCCTTAAGTGAGTTATCTATTGACTCACTGCCAGTCTGCGAGTCTTGCCTGGAGGGGAAGATGACCAAGCGACCCTTCTCGTCAAAGGGTAACAGGGCTAAAGAACCTTTAGAATTGGTACATTCAGATCTGTGTGGTCCGATGCATGTACAGGCTAGAGGTGGATTCGAGTACTTTGTGTCTTTCATCGACGACTACTCGAGATTCGGATATGTTTTTCTGCTACATAGGAAATCCGAAGCTTTTGGAAAGTTTAAGGAATTCCAGGCAGAAGCCGAAAGGCAGTTGGGCAAGTCTTTGAAATGCCTTCGCTCTGATCGCTGAGGTGAGTACATGGATACTGATTTCACTGACTACCTTTTGGAACATGGGATTTGTTCCCAACGTTCTATGCCCAGAACGCCTCAGCAAAACGGAGTTGCTGAGCGGAGAAACAGGACTTTAATAGACATGGTCAGATCCATGATGAGCTACGCGTCACTGCCGGTGTCCTTTTGGGGACATGCCCTTCAAACAGCGGTCCTCATTCTAAATGTGGTGCCGTCAAAGTCTGTCGAGAGAACGCCTCTTGAGTTATAGAGTGAGAGTAAACCTAGTTTGCGTCTACTACCGTATATATGGGGTGTCCGGCACATGTCTTTGGTTGACAAGACTAGCAAATTGCAAGCACGCATTTGAAAGTATGTCTGCTTTTTGTAGAGGTATGCACAAGGGACAAGAGGAGGTCCGTTTCTATGATCCAGAAGATCAGAGGGTGATAGTTTCAACTAACACCATTTTTCTCGAGGATCAATATATGAAAGACTTCAAACCTCGAAGTAAAGTTGTACTCGAGGAGTTACTTCGACGAAGTCGGACCACCGTGACACCTCATCATCACGAACAACAACACCATCGATACACCTATCGACCCTCGGCGGGTCCTAGACCACTCACGCGTACCACCGGAGTGGTTAAGCCACCAGTGCGGTACGGTATGGAACCAGAGGCAAATATCGCCGTCTCTGATGGAGTGGAGGAAGATCCAGTCTCCTATCGCTGGGCTATGGATGATTCTGATAAGGACATGTGGGTTAAGGCGATGAATCAGGAGATGGAGTCTATGTACTCTAACTCAGTCTGGAAACTTGTGGATTGCCCTGAGGGTGTACAACCCATAGGCAGTAAATGGATCTACAAGAGAAAGTGAGGAGTGGATGGAAAGGTTGAAACATTTAAAGCTCGGCTAGTGGCAAAAGGCTACACACAGAAAGAGGGAATCGACTACGAAGAAACCTTCTCCCATGTGGCAATGCGGAGATCCATTCGGATCCTCCTTTCAATAGCTGCATGTCTAGATTATGAGATCTGGTAGATGGATGTTAAGACAGCCTTCCTAAACGGCTATCTTGACGAGGAAATATATATGCAGCAACCAGAAGGATTTGTCGAGAAAGGCCAAGAGCACAAAGTGTGCAAATTGCTCAGATCCATTTATGGGTTAAAGCAAGCATCTCGGTCTTGGAATCATAGATTTGATGAAACAGTCAAGTCGTATGGTTTTGAAAAAAACTTTGATGAGCCTTGTGTATACAAGAAGGTCGTCAAAGATCAGGTGGCGTTCTTAGTGTTGTATGTTGACGACATTCTGCTAATTGGACCCAATAAGGGGATTTTGTCAGATGTGAAGAATTGGTTATCCACGCAATTCCAAATGAAAGATTTGGGAGATGTGAGTTATATTCTGGGGATCCAAGTTATACGGGATCGTAAGAATAGGATGTTGGCTCTGTCCCAAGCATCTTACATAGATAAGATGTTGTTGTGTTACAGCATGACGAATGCAAATAAGGGTTTCCTACCAACCCGTCACGGCATTCAACTCTCTAAGAAGCAGTCTCCACAGACTCCTGAGGAAATTGAGAGTATGGGACGAATACCATATGCTTCGGCTGTTGGTAGTCTGCTGTATGCTATGTTGTGTACTAGACCAGACATCTGTTATGGCGTGGGTTTGGTCAGCCGATTTCAGTCCAATCCGGGCATGGACCATTGGACGGCAGTGAAGAATCTCCTCAAGTATCTTAATAGAACGAGGAATTATATGCTTGTATATTCGGTTGCGAACCTGGATATTGCAGGGTACACTGATTCTGACTTCCAGTCAGATAAGGATGATCGTAAATCGACATCAGGCTCAGTGTTCACTCTGGGAGGCGGAACAATAGTCTAGAGAAGCGTCAAGCAATCCAGTACGGTCGACTCAACTATGGAAGCCGAATACATAGCGGCCTCTGAGGCAGCTAAAGAAGCGGTATGGCTCAAGAAGTTCCTGGGAGATTTAGGAGTAATCCCAAATCCAGAAAATCCGATACGTCTCTACTGTGACAACAACGGGGCAGTGTCGAATTCCAGAGAACCCCGGAGTCACCAGAAGTCAAAGCATATAGAGAGAAAATACCATTTGATCAGAGAGATTGCTCAAAGAGGAGACATTTCCGTCACGAAAATCCCCTCAGCCGACAACCTTGCTGATCCATTTACAAAGACACTTTCCATTGAGGTCTTTACGAGGCACTTGGAAAACATGGGTATTCGGGACATGAGTCATTTGCTTTAGAGCAAGCGGGAGATGTAGTTCTTGTTGTAATAGTTAATGGGTGTGCTCTAAAACAATTATTACTTGTCATTCGTGCAAGTGGGAGATTGTTAGATGTAGTGCCCGAAAGACAATTTATGTAATTGTTTTATATTAATAAATGATGATTTTATTATTCATCTTATTTGCTTTGTGCTTATATAGTATACACTGCTGCAAACCCTAAGTATATCTGTATGTAACCACTTAGCTCAGTGTATGGAATGCACGAGAGGACCGATTTAATCTGTATTTAATCTGGACCGATTTAATCTGTATTTCTCGGTATAATTCCATAATCGAGGAATCTTATTAAATCATTAGATGATCATATATGGATCAACCTTAATCCTGAGGTGATCACATGGTGCTGCTTGTCCCGGGGTAGTGTTTGATGTGTTAGTTACGGTTCACTTAAATATGTGTTCCAAGCCACTTCTCATTGGCACTATCTCCAGATGAGTGAGTAGTTCGATTTTCACAGACATGGAATCCATTCCTTCCTCTGCGGGAAGTAGAGAGACGATCCCTTATTTATTAGCCCTAAGAAAATGATCGATGGGCCCGATTCATGTTAGACTAATTAGCTACTAGTCGAGATATGTGAACTAATTGATCATCGAGGGGTTAATGGTAAATAAGAATAAGATATTCTGAGCCGGGTTCACGGAGACTTCCCACTCGTAATGGATAGTCTATGGAGGGTTAATCCGTATGTAGTGATTATATCAATGGACGCTTATTCACTCTATGGGTTGAGTATAAGTATACATCTATAATCGGTAGAGTTGGGCCGGGTTTATGGTGGCGTAATCCCGGAATTAATAATTAATGTACTTATTCATTCGATGAATAATTAATTATTGGAGCTACTTGGTTATAGGTCCATGGTCCCCGATGCGCTTTCGTAATTCGGACTAATAATCTTGTTATTTGGGCCTCGGTGATAATTAATTTGGTGGGCTAATTAATTGATATGCATGGATATTATTTAGTTGGGCTAAATAATCTAATACACATAAAAGACATTTTATGTGGGCTTGAAACCCTAAGTGTGGCGCCATCTCCTCCTTAATTATCACAAGAATTAATTTTTGTGATATGGAAAATAAAAGATATTCTTCATTTATATGATTGGTTGGTTGACTTGTTATTTGATTTCCTATTGGTCAATACATGTCACAATTAGCCATTAAGGAAAATATCTTTTTATTTTGTTTAATTGATTATTTATTTGATTAATTAAAACTTGGAGACCAAGGATTTACTCTTCTATAAAAGGAGAGTTATTCCAAGGGTAATGTGCATTGAAAATTTCGACCACACTTGTAAAAAGAGAGGAAAAAATTAGTTTTCTTGTTTTGGGTTTTAGAAGAAGAAAAACTCTAAGTTTTTCTTGGTGTTGCATATCAAAGAGGTTCGTGTATCAAGAAGGGTGTCCACCAACCGCCATTTGGAGAACACATCGGAAGATCTTGGCTTGTCTTCCTACTATTGGTAACATGATCTTAACCCCCTTGTAGTAGTTAAATCCTTTATTTATGTATTGTGATGTATAAGTCGTGATCCATCCGCTGCGCGTAGATCTAATTCGTTTAGATCTAAGAACCTGCATCCTTCATGTGGTATCAGAGACAGGTTCCACGGTTTATATAGTCATAATCATAATTAAACGATTTAAAGGAGTGAAATTGCATGTAGGTAAATTTTATTTATTGTTTTATGCATTGATAATGATTAATTGCTATGGTTGAAGAGATGGATTGGGGTTGTCCTTTGTTTACCGTTAGATCTATTGTAAACTCATATAAACGATGAAAATTCGTTTCATATGAGTATAGGAAATTATATAATTTATTTTTATTGCAATTTTAATTTCCAGAAAATAGATCTGTTTAGTAGCTGTTTAGTTATTTCTTTTTTCCCGTTGATCGAGCCGTTGAAACGAAGATCCCTCCGGTCAGAATCAAGATTGGAAGATGATAAACAATTCCACAAAAGTTGGCATCGATCAGAGTCCGTTTTGATATTCGTTCGTTGCTGCAAAGAAGACTCTGTAACAGAAAAACGCAGGATTCACAGAAACCCTAGCTGTGACTTCCTCGATTTTCTGGGAGAGTTTGGACCGTTGAAACACAAATCCAACCGGTCATATCGATGAATATGGAGTTTTTGACGTGGCACAAAAATTTCAGGTCGATCGGGATTCATCTCGATTCCCGGTCGGCCTCGCGAATTCTTTGATGCGCTGCTGTAAAAGTCAAATTCAGCAGCAAGTTGGGCGGCTCACTGGAGGAAATTGACAAGTCAAAGCTCCGATCCAACCGTCCATATTGAAGCCCGAGGAATAAAGAACAGATCTGGAAAGTTTCATTGCGATCCGAGTTCGTTTGATTTGCCGATCGTCGAAGTTTTGAACAGCTACAGATTAGGGTTTTATTTTATTTTCTTAATAGATTAAATACAGGGGTGCCAACGGTCCATCTCGATGTTTATTTTCCGCACTAGTATACATGTTTTAGATTGTATGTGTAGAACCGGAAAATTGTCATGACATGCATCATATCATGAATTCCACTCCATATGCATACATGTAGAAATTAATTCGAGGAATTAGTTAGGCATGTATAAAACACGAAATTAGTTTTAATTAATTGTTTGATATTAATTAGAAACTAATTAGGGTACAAACCGAGGAACACGGGTTTTTTCAATCGTCGATGTTGGGTGATGGATTCTCGGTGAATCCCTCTGCGAAAGCATAAGGAGTAAAATCCGAAACCTCGTGGTTAAGGTGTTCGATTCTTGGTGAATTCCACCTTACCAGACGAGATTACGTTTTTGTTCCGTAGTGTCTACGTGAAAGTTTGATGTTTAAGGTTTGGATAATCACGGGCAAACATGGTTCGAAAGTGGTTTAACCACGGTTGGGTGGTCAACGGTAGAGCTTTGCTCGATCGACTTCACCCTCCATGTGTGGCGTTTGCACGGGTTCAGCAAGGTCGAGCCATGTGAAGTGCCACTACGGCTCAATGGAGCTCCCCTAGTCTTGACCCGTCCGACGGCCACATATGTTCCAACGAATAGGTCGGGTGGGCTAGCCCACGTAACCGACAACATTCGGGCCTGTGATTTATTGTTCCTTAATGTAACATCAAGTCTAAAAGCGTGATCGAGAAACCCACCACTTTTTCAAAATATTGAGTGGGAGCGGAGAGGCGACACCGACCCCACGGCCTCTATCGTTGACACAAGCAACGAGAGAGAATGGTGACGCCTCGTCTTTGGCTTTGATTTCGGCCCCTAAGGAAGGCCTTCACCGCTATCAAAATTCAAGGCTTGGTCTCCGAAAGGATAGGATTTTGGGTACTCGCCGAGTCACTGACCGACCCTAAGGCGGCACACTCGGGGTCTATCTAAAGATCTGAAACAGTAGGTCACACTCATAAAGGGTATTTTGGTAATACCTTGGCTGAAAAAGGAAAGGTGATTGACGATCACAAATGAGATGTTCGATTCTCAAGTTGATCTTCAATATTAATTGAAACCTCTTTGACCTACCCTAAGGCGGCACTGAGGTGAGAGATTAAGTCCTTGGAACGGTAGGATAGACTATAAGTACTTAGTTTATAGTTCCTAAAAATTTATTAGCAGTTTATGAACTTGAATTTAATTTCTGTCATTTTACTTTACAGCATCATGTCGTCTCAGATTTCTTTACTGTTAAATGATAAGTTGACCGGAAACAATTTTTCAAAGTGGAAAAGTAACGTCAACGTTGTTCTCGTCTTTGAAAATGTTCAACACACCTTGACTTCGGCTATTCCAAAGACTTACCACTCGGTCTTTCCAAAGCCGAGAAAGAAAGTCGGCAGAATGGTGAGGCGGCACAACAAAGCGCGGGGCATCATGTTAGCCTCAATGTCGGAGATTATAAGGACCAAATGTGAGAACTTTGGCACTGCAAAAGAAATGATGCAGCACCTTGTTTCCATGTTCGGCTCTCTTTCTGATCAGGCCCGACATGGGGCTGTCAGGATGGCTGTTAACGCGAAGATGAGGAAAGGTCAGTCAGTGACGGGTCATGTAATGAACATGATCAATTACTTCACTGATGCTGAGACTCACGGTTCCAAGTTCGACGAAGTGACTCAGGTGAGCATGATTCTCGAATCACTGTCACCTTATTTCCTCCAGTTCAAGACCAACTACGTCATGAACAAGCTTAAGTTTGTCTTGACGCGGTTGATAAATGAGTCGCAGATATTCGAGGGTTTCGGCCTAACAACCGGCCCGAGAAGGGAAAAGAAAGTGAAGCCAATTTGGCCGAGGCTAAGTCATCAAACAAAGGGACAAAGGGAAAGCCGAAAGCCAAGCCTGTGGAAAGAACAGTAAATCAAAGCCCATGAAGAAGAAAGGAAAAAGGCAACTCCTTCCAAACCTAAAGGTAAGTGCTTTCCACTGTGGAGAATTAGGGCATTGGCGCAAGCATTGCCGAAACATCTCAAAGAGGTGAAGGAAGGAAAGGGCCAGCAAACAAGGCGCAGGATAAGACAGGTAATTTACTTGTCTTGGAATCTACTGATGTAGCTAAAGATGTATCAACTTGGATACTGGATTCGGAGCTACTAACCATGTTTATTCTTCTTTGCAGATCCTTAGTTCAGTATGAGGAGCTGAGAGGACGGGGCACATGTGATGAGAGTTGGCAACAAAGGCGGTGGTTTCAGCAAAAGCAGTGGGAGTAGTTCGTTTAATGTTTGGAAATAAAGTCCTTAAGTTGGACCATGTCTTTTATATTCCGCACTTTAGAAGAAATTTAATTTCTGTGTCTGTTTTGCAAGAACAATTGTATTCTTTATCTTTTGAGTATAATAAGATTGTTATTTCCAGAAATGGACGTAACTTATGTTCTGCAATGTTAGAAAACGGACTGTATGTCATTAGACCAACCGATACTCCACTACTTAATACTTAAATGTTTAAAGTAGCACATCAAAGTTCTGCTAAAAGGCAGAAAGTTTCTCAAAATGATGAAACATACCTTTGGCACCTTAGGCTAGGCCATATTTCCTTGGAAAGAATCAAAAGATCGCCATAGATGGTCCCTTAAGTGAGTTATCTCGTTGACTCTTTGCCCGGTCTGCATGAGTCTTGCCTGGAGGGAAGATGACCAAGCGACCACCTTCTCATCAAAGTGTAACAGGCTAAAGAACCTTTAGAATTGGTACATTCAGATCCGTGTGGTCCGATGAATGTACAAAGGCTAGAGGTGGATTCGAGTACTTTGTGTCTTTCATCGACTACTACGAGATTCGGATATGTTTATCTCGCTACATAGAAACCGAAGCTTTTGGAAAGTTTAAGGAATTCCAGCGCGAAGCCGAAGGCGATTGGGCAAGTCTTTGAAATGCCTTCGCCTCGATCGCTGAGGTGAGTACATGGATACCGATTTCACCGACTACCTTTTGGAACATGGGATTTGTTCCCAACGTTCGTGCCCGAGCGCCTCAAAGAAACGGAGTTTCTTTGGCGGAGAAACAGGACTTTAATAGACATGGTCAGATCCATGATGAGCTACGCGTCACTGCCGGTGTCATTTTGGGGACATGCCCTTCAAACAGCGGTCCGCATTCTAAATGTGGTGCCGTCAAAGTCTGTCGAGAGAACGCCTCTTGAGTTATAGAGTGGGAGTAAACCTAGTTTGCGTCACTACCGTATATGGGGGTGTCTGGCACATGTGCTGGTTGACAAGACTAGCAAATTGCAAGCACGTACGAAAGTATGTCTGTTTGTAGGGTATGCACAAGGGACAAAAGGAGGTATGTTCTATGATCCAGAAGATCAGAGGGTGATAGTTTCAACTAACGCCACTTTTCTCGAGGATCAATATATGAAAGACTTCAAACCTCAAAGTAAAGTTGTACTCGAGGAGTTACTTTCTGACGAAGTCAGACCACTGGTGACACCTACTGTCACGAACAACAACACCACTGATACACCTATCGACCCTGACAGTCCTAGACCACTCAGACGTACCACCAGAGTGGTTAAGCCACCAGTGCGGTACGGTATGGAACCAGAGGCGAATATCGCCGTCTCTGATGGAGTGGAGGATGATCCAGTCTCCTATCGCTGGGCTATGGATGATTCTGATAAGGACATGTGGGTTGAGGCGATGAATCAGGAGATGGAGTCTATGTACTCTAACTCTGTCTGGAAACTTGTGGATTGCCCTGAGGGTGTACAACCCATAGGCAGTAAATGGATCTACAAGAGAAAGTGAGGAGTGGATGGAAAGGTTGAAACCTTTAAGCTCGGCTAGTGGCAAAAGGCTACACACAGAAAGAGGGAATCGACTACGAAGAAACCTTCTCCCCTGTGGCAATGCTGAGATCCATTCGGATCCTCCTTTCAATAGCTACATGTCTAGATTATGAGATCTGGTAGATGGATGTTAAGACAGCCTTCCTAAACGGCTATCTTGACGAGGAAATATATATGCAGCAACCAGAAGGATTTGTCGAGAAAGGCCAAGAGCACAAAGTGTGCAAATTGCTCAGATCCATTTATGGGTTAAAGCAAGCATCTCGGTCTTGGAATCATAGATTTGATGAAACAGTCAAGTCGTATGGTTTTGAAAAAAACTTTGATGAGCCTTGTGTATACAAGAAGGTCGTCAAAGATCAGGTGGCGTTCTTAGTGTTGTATGTTGACGACATTCTGCTAATTGGACCCAATAAGGGGATGTTGTCAGATGTGAAGAATTGGTTATCCACGCAATTCCAAATGAAAGATTTGGGAGATGCGAGTTATATTCGGGATCCAAGTTATACGGGATCGTAAGAATAGGATGTTGGCTCTGTCCCAAGCATCTTACATAGATAAGATGTTGTTGCGTTACAAAGATGACGAATGCAAATAAGGGTTTCCTACCAACCCGTCACGGCATTCAACTCTAAGAAGCGATCTCCACAGACTCGAGGAAATTGAGAGTATGGGGACGAATACCATATGCTTGGCCGTTGGTAGTCCGATGTATGCTATGTTGTGTACTAGACCGGACACATGTTATGGCGTGGGTTTGGTCGGCCGATTTCAGTCCAATCCGGGCATGGACCATTGGACGGCAATGAAGAATCTCTCAAGTATCTTAAGAGAACGAGGAATTATATGCTTGTATCTAAAAGTGCGAACTGGATATTGCAGTAGTACATCGATTCTCGACTTCCAATGATAAGGATGATCAGAATCGACATCAGGCTCGGTGTTCACTCACGGGAGGCGGAGCAATAGTCTAGAGAAGCGTCAAGCAATCCAAAGACGGGCCGACTCAACTATGGAAGACGAATACATAGCGGCCTCTGATGCAGCTAAAGAAGCGGTATGGCTCAAGAAGTTCCTGGGAGATTTAGGAGTAATCCCAAATCCAGAAAATCCGATACGTCTCTACTGTGACAACAACGGGGCAGTGTCGAATTCCAGAGAACCCCGGAGTCACCAGAAGTCAAAGCATATAGAGAGAAAATACCATTTGATCAGAGAGATTGCTCAAAGAGGAGACATTTCCGTCACGAAAATCCCCTCAGCCGACAACCTTGCTGATCCATTTACAAAGACACTTTCCATTGAGGTCTTTACGAGGCACTTGGAAAACATGGGTATTCGGGACATGAGTCATTTGCTTTAGAGCAAGTGGGAGATGTAGTTCTTGTTGTAATAGTTAATGGGTGTGCTCTAAAACAATTATTACTTGTCATTCGTGCAAGTGGGAGATTGTTAGATGTAGTGCCCGAAAGACAATTTATGTAATTGTTTTATATTAATAAATGACAGATTTTATTATTCATCTTATTTGCTTTGTGCTTATATAGTATACATTTCTTGCAAACCCTAAGTATATCTCAGATGTAACCACTTAGCTCGGTGTATGGAATGCACGAGAGGATTGAGTTAGTGGTGATATACTTGAATCGTTATTCCGTGGTGAACTTAATCGAGTTTAGGGTCTCTTGATTAAAACACCAATAATGCGCCTGAACACCTTAGGGTGTGATAGTCTTATCCGGTTTGCCGGTAGAGGTACCTACGTGGGGCATTTATATATGATGGCATTCATATAGGACTGGACCGATTTAATCTGTATTTCTCGGTATAATTCCGTAATCGAGGAATCTTATTAAATCATTAGATGATCATATATGGATCAACCTTAATCCTGAGGTGATCACAGGGTGCTGCTTGTCCCGGGGTAGTGTTTGATGTGTTAGTTACGGTTCACTTAAATATGTGTTCCAAGCCACTTCTCATTGGCACTATCTCCAGATGAGTGAGTAGTTCTGATTTTCACAGACATGGAATCCATTCCTTCCTGCGGGAAGTAGAGAGACAGTCCCCTTATTTGTTAGCCCTAAGAAAATGATCGATGGGCCCAGTTCATGTTAGACTAATTAGCTACTAGTCAGATATGTGAACTAATTGATCACTAGGGGTTAATGGTAAATAAGGATAAGATATCTCGAGCCGGGTTCACGGAGACTTCCCACTCGTAATGGATAGTCTATGGAGGGTTAATCCGTATGTAGTGATTATATCAATGGACGCTTATTCACTCACATGGGTTGAGTATAAGTATACATCTATAATCGGTAGAGTTCGGGATTTCGGGTTTATGGTGGCGTAATCCCGGAATTAATAATTAATGTACTTATTCATTCGATGAATAATTAATTATGGAGCTATCGGTTATAGAGTCCATGGTCCCCGACGTGGCTTCGTAAATCGGACTAATAATCTTGTTATTTGGGCCTCAGTGATAATTAATTGGCTGGGCTAATTAATTGATATGCATGGATATTATTTAGTTGGGCTAAATAATCTAATACACATAAAAGACATTTTATGTGGGCTTGGAAACCCTAAGTGTGGCGCCATCTCCTCCTTAATTATCACAAGAATTAATTTTTTGTGATATGGAAAATAAAAGATATTCTTGTTATATGATTGGTTGGTTGACTTGTTATTTGATTTCCTATTGGTCAATACATGTCACAATTAGTCATTAAGGAAAATATCTTTTTATTTTGTTTAATTGATTATTTATTTGATTAATTAAAACTTGGAGACCAAGGATTTACTCTCCTATAAAAGGAGAGTTATTCCAAGGGTAATGTGCATTGAAAATTTCGACCACACTTGTAAAAAGAGAGGAAAAATTTAGTTTTCTTGTCTTGGGTTTTAGAAGAAGAAAAACTCTAAATTTTTCTTGGTGTTGCATATCAAGGAGGTTCGTGTATCAAGAAGGGTGTCCACCAACCGCCGTTTGGAGAACACATCGGAAGATCTTGGCTTCTCTTCCTACTATTGATAACATGATCTTAACCCCCTTGTAGTAGTTAAATCCTTTATTTATGTATTGTAATGTATAAATCGTGATCCATCCGTTGTGCGTAGATCTAATTCGTTTAGATCTAAGAACCTGCATCCTTCAGTAGTTGGTTATAGGAGATGAGAATACTTTGATTTATATGATTCTTAAGCTAGTTGTTACCCATGATAAGAAGTTTGGTGGGTAGAGACTAGGTGTTGTCGTTATAGTGCTCCTCGATTGCAAGAAACGATTGCGTGGTGATTTTCCAATCTTATGTCTTCATCAATAATGTTCTCTTTTATAATCATCTAGTTTCCTACTTGGTTATTCCGATTTCAAATGTTTCTCATCCATACTAATTGTAACTCATGCTCTGGTTAAATCCTCCATTTGAAACTTCTGAAACTCGGTAAAAGTCTCTTTTACGAAGTTTTGTTTTCCAAGTGTGTACATTCATTTGATGTGCCTTATTTTTTTAAAGATGTTTTCATCGTGTCAAATGCCTGATTTTAGAAAAATAAGTTTCTCATCCTTCGAACTATTTGAGCTGACAATTGCATATCCTTCAAACTATATCATGTTTAGCTATTTTGGGGCAACACACTTTTGCATCATAGTGATTACCCTTAATGCATCCCCTACAAGATGTTTTAGTACATACAAATTTTGTTTAAAGACTCGACTCTACAAACCCTCCGTTTTCTCTTTTTGCTATCGCTTGGTTTATGTTTACCGAAATTCTTTGACCTTTTCTTTGCTTGAGATGGTTCTACACTAACTCCATGTGTAATTCTATTCTTTCCAAGTACTCCTCAGTCGTTTCAACTAATAGTGTTAAAGGTCTCTTACTTTGGCACATACTTTTCATCATCCTCGTGTTTGGCTTTACCCAACATGAGTGAATGCTTTTGTTTCCGTGTTTTCCCTTCAGGTTAAACAACTTACCATGTTCCAAAAATTCTGAATATTTTCAGAAAAGTAGATTACTATCTTATCTACAGTTTCTCTTTTTACACCAACTCGATAATTGTTATGGATTGTTCAGAAAATTCATGTTTATGCCGGACACTCTGTCCAGAAAATCTGCACCAGCACTTTCACTTCTTCTTCTGTTTTGGACAGGTTAAACACCTTCAAATGACCTGAATTTTTGCTATGTTGCAGACAAAACTTTTATCTACAATTTTCCTTTTGGAATTAAGTTCAGATTCTTTTTCGTTTGATCTCGATTTGCAATTCAAGTCAGTGTTTATTAATCTGAAAATTCTGACAGCTTGTGCAATCGTCAGAAATAAGTGTTTTTGACTGACTTTATCTCATTCAAAAATTCCAATATTTTTATATCACCTGAGAAACTCCAGTATCTAAATCTTTTCTCTTTTGATCATGCTCAAACCCCTTTTAGTTTGGGCTACACAAGTCGATAATTATAGGGCTGGAGTAAATATCATACACAACAACCTAAAAGGAATTCTCACCTCTTTGACTTAGGGTTTGGGCTAAGAGGGTAGTAAGTTATGATTGTCATGTTTTAAGAGTTCCTCGAAGTCTGATCTCCTTCTGAGTTAAACCTTTTAGTAGGATGCTTGTAAAGCTAACATTATAGTTCTTTTGCAGTTGTAAACAAGAACCAAGATGCTATCCTCCAGCATTCCATGTTTGATGTTCCGACCCTTTTCGTGCCCTTTTATAATTATACCTTTTCTGGTGATGTATTTCTCATGTAATCCCTCATTTGAGATTTTTAAACTCAACAAATCATTTTCACATGTTGTCATGAATTACCTCAGAATTATGTCTCTATAAGCCTTTCTTTGAACAAGTTCTTACATTTTTACTTTTCAAATCAAGAAACAAGTTCTCTTCAAAATTCTACATTGTTGCACTTCCATCATTCATTTCAAATTCAAGTTTGACTAAGCCTTCTGAGGTCAGAACATTTTTCTTTCTTGTGTTTATTCTCAGCTTCCCTCCTAAGGGTAGTGTTGATTTTGGTGATGCTACTTGCTCTTTCAAAGTATGCATCTCATCTTCCTACCAGTTGAATCTTTAAGCCTATCATGGCATTCCTCTTCAGTTACTACTTATCTTTAACCTTCTAGCAATTTATGCTAAACTAGTTTCAAGCAGAAGGCAGAATCTTTCAAGATGCCTTCCGAAGCTAACTAGCCAACCGACTTTTGAGTTCCTAAATTTTTGATCTTTATTTCAGATTATTGTACCTTGTACCCTTCAGTTTTAAATCTCTTTCGGGTCATTTAGAGCCATGAACCGCCATATACACCTTTTGACTTTCCATCCTCTGTTTGGCGTTTCTATTTCAATTTTGTTACACCGGTTGAAAGTCTATTTTATTTTAACCTTGAGCATTTATTCCTTGGCAGTGTACTATTCCTCTCGAGTAGTGCAACCTTGAACCTTTGATTTGAATCGTCAATGATCGTTTAAACTTCCTTTGAAGGTTTGAATTAATTCTTTGAAATCAAACCGTATCCGACAATTCTTATGTGTCTTTTCCTCTTCACTTAAAAGAAAAAAAAATCTTGTTTTCCGCTTACTTATTCAAACTTTTGATATTCCCTTACAATTCCTTGAGGGAATTTCTATTTCTATTAAATCCTAAAATAACCTCTCTTTGACTATTACAAACTTGGACACTTCTTGACAAGTGTTTATTTTATTCTGAGACCTTTTGGTGTACTCGTTTTGTCTCCATGGCTCCTTCATGTTGAGATTCTTGCTCTCTTTTGATTTCTATCTTTTTAGTCCTTCTAGTGCTCGACCTTGCACTTTTACCTTGATTTCTGTTGTGTGATGTTACCTTTAACGTCTCCACTTTTTCAAGGCTTATATGAAAGCTTGTTATCATCCTTTCAAGTTACCTCTGAAGTCATTGCAGACCACCGTATCTTGCAGAATTCCTCTCTCTCAAAAAGAAAAAATCATTTGCACGGTGTCCTTTTGTTTTCCTTTCGGTGGCTATCCCTTGTATTATGATACAATGTCTCATTCTTCAGTTTGGAACCATCTTCAACTTTTCCCCAACTCGAGATCATCTTGTTTTTCTTGTAACCCAAGTAACCTTTCTTATTTCAAGTGCATTCTATCATTCCTTGACTTACCTTGTTGGCATACCACCCTGGTACCTAACTTGTCACTTTTCAATTTTATTTATTCTCCAAGCTAACTCTTTTTGGCATAAGAATTGGATCAGACCGTCAGAGGGAAAGTATGGCAATGCATGTTCTCCACCCACAGGGACTCTCAGAAGTCCTTCAGCTGGGATCCTCGTAGCTCTTCATCAAGCTTGTGGTGCCATGATGGAAGTTGAGATCGAAAGAAGTCAAGTGTTCCAGAAGTGTAGTTTCGGCTGGGAAGATTCAGCTTTCCGGGTATAGGTCAGCGAGAGCAAGCAAAGAGTGTTGAACCGATGATTGCAAGATTCGAAGCAGTTGATGAGTTCGTGAAAGAAGCAAGACAAAGACCCAGTGGTTTCCGGTTACAAGTGAGTGGCTGGAGCCCAACCAGCCATTGGTCATGGGTTAGATGAAGATAGCAACCATTGGCATCGGAATTAGCTTTGGGGTCCGAATACGGAAGATTGGGAAGGACGATGAAGAATGAAAACCTCGAGATGGCAATTGCAATTCATCTCGGAGCGACCAAGATGTACAAGAGTTGGAACAGTACTGCTGGTGACATCTCGTGAAGATAGAGCTAGAAGAATGCGAGTTTTCTGGGATGAGTTGAGTGATGACAGAATACGAGACCAGATTTGATATAGCAAGTCAACGAGAAGATTGAAGCGGACCGTCGCAATCTCAAGTTGGCTCAAGACAAGCAGAAGAGTTGGGAAGATGGAAGAAGACTAAGACTGTAAAAGTTAGAAGACGAAACGCTTCTTAAAGTCCAGAGTTCAAGTACACCCACTTACATTCGAGTTTCGAGGACGAAAATCCTCTTAAGGGGGAAGGAATGTAACATCCCGACTTTTCATAAAAGGGTAAAATAGTCATTGGGTGTATTTACTATGACCTAATTATATTTATCCCATTTATTTAATTAAAAAGGAATTAATTAAAGGATTTAGCAATTAATTATAAAAGGATTTAATTATTGGTTATAAAAAGGAAATAATCCAAAATATTTTATTTTCATCAGGCGTATTTTTTGACAAAAAAAAGGGGGAGAACGGCGCATCACAGAAGAACAGACGCTGAAAGTTGTCAAAAAAGGGAGAACATAATCTTCAACCGTGTGGTCAATCCGTTCATCTGTTCAAGATGCCGCAGGAGAGAAAAGTGATCAGCGTGAAGAGACGCAACTTTGGAAAATAACATCTCTCAATTTCGTAAGTTTTCGATTTAGCCCTAGTTTTTGGTATTCGTAGAGTTCGATTCTTCAAAAATTCGTATCTTTCAATCCGTAGCTCTGTTTCGCAGCCATGAGTAGTCGAAACGATCGTCTTGGAGCGTAGAATAATCTAAAAATAGTTTCTCTGCAGTTAATCTAGGTAACCTTCAATTTTATGCTCTTTTTCAGTTTCGGTTTCTACCAAGAAAATAGGATTTTAGGGTTTTTGTTGATGAAATAGATTTTGGGGTTGAGGATCAACAGTTGTTGCAGTTGCTTGACGTTTCGATTCCAGTTTTGCTGGAAATTAAGGTAAGATGCTCTTCCTAATGAGTAATTATAGTTTTATAATGATAGGTTGAGTTTTGGTGATAGAATTCATGCTAAGTTGTAATTAATGAGTTGTGATATGTTTTGGTATATTTGTGTTGTGTTTTAAATTTCCTTTTTTTTTTGATTCGATAACATTAATTAAACATAAGCAAGCTTCGATTGAAATTCTGATTCGTTCAGTTAAAACACCGAATGTACTCTTAAAAGGAGTTGAAGTTCGGATCCGTCGGAAGGGCATGAATAAGCTTGTTCTTTGATGAACTAGAGTTCATCAATGTCTGTGTATGTGCTAGGCCTTGTCCGTGTCTAGTGGTCTAAGTACGAGAGTAGGAGAGGTGGGGGAGCTTACTTGAAAACACTTAGGTGGCTAGTTAATTTACCATAATAATTACATAAGTGTAGTAAAAGCTAAAATGTCATCTATTCTTGGTTAGGCACTGATTCAAATCGGCGATGTGATACATTCATAAAAGGTGGACAACGCTACTGGCTCAAAAGGCTGAAGGGTAGTGGAGGAAATCCATCGAACGTATATGCATACCGGGGAGATCCCGGGACTATCGGTGCTAATCACCGTAGTTGGCAAGTATATCTCGTGGTGGAATTTTCACCATTCATTGTGTCCTTGAGTAATGATGTAACCAAGATAAGTTAAGTAGAAACGTATAGTCATGACATGTTGATGGACATGAAGTGAACCCTAGATTGAGTTGGTCTCATAAAGATAACTTAATAATCATAATAATAACCTTTCGTTGTATAACCTAGTTATCCATTAGCTTCTCACTTTTACTAAGTACTTTGTACTTACCTCCTTGCATTTTCTTTTGTATGCATTGTGGGGTGAGAAGACGAACAGGTTGTCCAAACGTAGACGACGACTTTGACTTGAAGTCTGGCGAAGCTTAATTTATTTCTTTGTAAATGTTGTACTAGACTAGTTGTATTTCTTTTCTTAGACTTGTTGTACTTCTTCTGTTAAGACATCGTATTGTATAAGTCTTTGGGTTTTTTCGTCGTTGTAATTTATCTATCCATCTTTAGTATGGTTACTTTCTATTCACAGTAGAATTTATGTTTTTACCCGAGTCCTTTTAGCTTCCGTTTGCTTTGTTTCGATACAACGATGTATAGGCTTGCGTATAATATTAGATTTATTTAATGCTATACGCGCCGAACGTTTCTCTTCCGGATAAGGGCTCGGTATCCGGGAGCGGGGCGTTACACTCCGTTACTGGGAAAATCATCAAGAAAAGCTTACTCGGGCAGTCCGCACCAGAAATCCGCTTTCATGGCATCCCCGGCGTGGTCTTTCCTCCGTCTTCAACTTCGAAATCAACAAAAGCTTTGATTCTCTGGGATAATACAGCCTAAAAGTCATCGTCGTCTTGACTTAGCGACCAATTTCAGGGTAAGGATCATTGGCTTTACGGATTGTTACTCCCTTTTTCCGTCAGAATCATCTCAACTCGAAGGAACGCCTTCCACGCCATCTTCAAAACTCACACATGAGTCCCTCATAATACCCAGGTTGGTGTATGCTCTTGGTCCGTTTAACTTCTTCAAGTAATAAGGAATTTGGTTGCTTGTTGAAGTCACCCGGAGAATAGTGCTAGATCAAAGATTGGATAAACGAGACAACAAATTACATATATGAGTTTCTATAAATTATCAAGAAATATCAAGGGTATATTAGTCATTTTCAAAATTTTAAGGGGACAATGATTTAGGCACCAATTTGGTGCACATAAAAATGCACCGGCCCGTTTCTAAACCATACACTTTGCCTATAAAAAAAAGAAAAAAAATGCAAACTTTTGGGACCACAAATTCATTCATTCGGGGGATGGGTGAGGGATAAGGGTTGTGTACTAATCATAGTTATCAAACCCGGCCCGGCCCGGTGGTCGAACCGGTCAACCCGGTGACCCGGTCCCAAACCCAGTCTGGGTCAAGCATTCGACCGTTTATGGAAGTGAACCGTTTTGACCCGTCCAACCCGGCGGTCGGACCGTCCAACCCGGCGGTCGGACCGGTGACCCGGGCGGTTTTCAATCTGCCCATTTTTTTTTTTGCCATCAGGATTTCATTTACCCTCGGCCGGTTCTAAGAAAAAAGTTTCAGTTCTAAATAATATAAATCTCAAAACATCGACCGGATTTTGTCAAAACAAAGAACATCGAGCAGATCTCTCACCCTAAAAAAAAACGAGCCGTAGTATGTATTCTTTTTTGTTTCTTAGGAAATAATTATTGGTATTTAGGGGTATTTGAACCTTTTTTACGGTCGAAAACTTGAAGCGAAGAGAATGAGCTTGTTTTCATTATGGATTGAATGTATTGTTTTTTTTAAGGGGGAATGAGGGAGAATGACAAAAATATTTCATCATTGAGTAGAAGGCAGTTTTTTGAAACTTTTGCATAAAGGACAAAACTATTTATTCACTCATTAAATTCACTTGTGTTCAAATTCACTGTTTAAATTCATTGTTAAATTCAATCATCGAATTCGCTAATTTTCAAAATTCATCGTTAAATTCACTAATTTTCGGGATTCATCATCGAAATTCATCATCGAAATTCACCGATTTGGGATTCATTTGAGGAGATTCACTAATTTTCGGATTCATTTGTTTGTCTTCTCGCCATTTATAAAATTATGCGATTGTCCTTCTCCCTATAAAAAATATGTAGTTGTCTATTACTTAAAAATATTTGATTAAGGTCCTTATCCCTAATTTTCCATTTTTTTATTTAGGAATGTATGAAATTGTAGCAGTAGCTACAATACTTACCTAAGAAAAATGCTAATTATTTGCGCTTTAACTTGCACAACCGATAATCATTTGAGCATTTTATGTTGTCTAATTTGTAATTGTGTTTATTGGAGTATTTTGAATATGATTATGGTTGCCATATTTTATTTTATTTTTATGTTTTGAATATTTAATTATATTTTTTAAGTATATGATGTGACCCACCGGTTGAACCACCGACCCAATAACCCGATGTCTTTTCCTAGTCAATAACCAGGTCGGGTCTGATAACTATGGTACTAATCATTTTTCAATGAGGAGCGCGTGCCCCCTAGCACCTATGTAGGTCCGCCCCTGCCTTTTTTACTCATTGAATCATGTACGTAAATCACTAGTAATATTATAGTCAATTAAGTAGTCATATTTTAATAATGATAATATATGATGTTGTGACAAAAGCTATTTTTTAGGGGACAAAAGCTATTTTCGTACAATATATATTTTGTATCGTAAGTGAAGATTCTAAATATTCACTATTTATTACTGCGTTAAATATTGGTGATTATAACATATATATACTTGGAAAGTCCGATCAATTATGCAATATTTATGTATTCAATTCAATGTATTACCTCCACTAAAAAAAATTTAAATAAATAAATAAATTTCAAAATATTACTACA
Source organism: Gentiana macrophylla (assembly GCA_026214975.1). Classification (NCBI taxonomy): domain Eukaryota; kingdom Viridiplantae; phylum Streptophyta; class Magnoliopsida; order Gentianales; family Gentianaceae; genus Gentiana; species Gentiana macrophylla. The sequence continues at coordinate 56,417,028 of CM047815.1, forward strand.
TAGGATTTCTTTCACTGAGATCCCCAAATTATCGTAATCATCTTTTTCTTTTAATTTTTTTTGAAGGGTTTAAATATGGTTAATCTTATTTAACTTAATTATTTTTAACGGATATGAAATATACGCAATCGCACTTTTTGTCTTTACTGGAACTCGAAATTTCAGTGTTAATTTAATTTTTTTTGTCAAACTTTTATTTTTATTATTTTTATTTTATAAATGTGGTGTTACCACATTCTTAAGAAAATGAAAACACTAATTTCTTGCTCCAAAAAAAAGAAAGAAAGAAAGAAGACACTAATTCAAGGGAAATAATACGGCTACAACGAATTGACACAACATATTAATACAACATTCATCTATACCATTGATTGTTGTGGATTTTTTTTTTTTGTTTTTTTTTTTGTTTTTTTTTGTTTTGAAAAGTGAATATTTTATTGCAATAGGCCAAAGACAATCATAGATAGTTCAAAAAATAAAATTCAAAGCCTCTCACGATTAACTACTACAAAAATCATTAATTATCCATTTGCGAAGGTTCTTGGCTCGTTCTACTACAGAAATCATTATTTACGGCAAGACGAAGGTTCTTGGCTCGTTCTACTGCTCTAGATGCGAAGACGAACGCCGGAGGTCTCTCTTTGTCATATCCATGTAGCTGTCTGTTGCACCATAGCCATATGCCGTAAATAATCTATCGCCACAAATACTTCCACTTCGTTGATCCAAATATGCTTCCGGGCTTTGCCGTTAGATTTAACATCACCCAGTCATTCACATTCGGGGCCCCAAAAAATCTGCTCCACTCCTCTCGCGGAATAGCAATGCACCACACCATATGTGCCCAATCACAGTCCCGTAATGTATGTAAAATAGACTCCTCTTCGTCGTCACACAAAAAACACGTCGCAGCAGGGACAATCTGACACTTCGCAAGGTTTTCACCAACTGGTAGGGCATTGTGCAAAATGCTCCATAGTAAATATTTGCCCCGGGTCGGCCCCTTTAACTCCCAAATTTTCCCCCACATCTTGTTATTTTTCATCTGTTCCTCAGTTGGCCGAAGAAAATTGTAACCAGAGGAAACCGTGTATTTCCCTTTCGCATCCTCACCCTAAAAATATTCCTGGTTACTCTCCTTGAACCCACCCCAAAGGACTGTGTATGCCTTGCAATGGCCCTCCACACTTGTGAACACCCTTGTTTCGGCATACTCGTCAGTTCTTTATATTTATGAGACAAGACTTGTAACCAAAGAATGTTATTCTGTTTTATCAATTGCCAGACTAACTTCCCTAGAAGAGCAAGATTCATCTCCCTCATCCTCCGAATACCCAAGCCACCTACATCCCGAGGCCTACAAATATTCTCCCAAGAAACCATGTGTAGAGAACAAGATTCAGTAGTATCTCCCCAAAAGAAGTCTCTACAATGCGTTCAAGATTATTGACAGTAGTGGAAGGAAGATACATACTCTGCATTAAATAGTTAGGATACGTGGCTAGAGAACTTTTGATCATGACCCTCTTTCCCGCCCGGGATAAGGCCTTCGACTTCTAGGAACTTAATTTTTTCTTCATCTTGTCTTCCAAAGTGGTAAACGTACTAACCCGTATTCGATCTTGTATAAGAGGCACTCCCAAATAGTTACCTAGAGATGTCATGTGTTGCATTCCCAAACTGTCAGAAATTGCTGCTTTGGTGACTTGGCCCACATTCTTTGACGTAATACATCTGGACTTCGTGATACTAATTTTCTGCCCCGAGCACTTGCAGAAACTACTCAAAACTTCTTCCATAATTTGTTCTTGTTGCACCATAGCTTCCCCAAATAATAAGAGGTCATCCGCGAAAAATAGGTGGGAGAGCGGGGGTCCGTTCTTCGAGATTCTCAACGGTTTCCATCTCGCCCCATCCACTGCCATATTTATCCGTTTACTCAGAACCTCCATACAAAGTACAAAAAGATATGGGGCAATGGGGACTCCCTGCCGAAGGCCTCGTTTGGGAGTGAACGCCTTAAGCTTAGCCCCATTCCACAACATCGATAGGTGAGCCGAAGATATACAGTGTAGCAAGAGGTCAATTAACTCCTTCTTGATGCCGATGGTGGTTAGGATGTTTCTGAGAAAAACACAATATACTCGGTCGTAAGCCTTTTACAAATCAATTTTCACCACCATGTACCATTTCTTCCCCTTCCTTGTGTGAATGAAATGCATTACCTCTTGTGCGAGGAGAATATTATCGGTGCCGCTTCTACCCGGAATAAACTCACATTGGGATGTACTAACCAAATCACCAATGCATTGGCTGAATCTATTTCCCAAAATTTTAGTAATCAACTTCGTCACTACGTTGGCAAGGGCGATTGGTCTAAACCGAGCTGGTGTTTTCGGGTGGTCCACTTTAAGGATAAGGGATATCAACACTTTGTTCATATGCGGCGGAAAAGTGTACTCTTCAAACGATTTCTTGATAAAAGTAATGACAGATTCTCCCACAGTGCCCCAACAATTCTTGAAAAAAATTGGAGGTAATCCGTCCGGCCCAGCAGCTTTGTAAGTTCCCATATCGAAGTAAGCGTCCTCAATTTACTTCTCCCACACATTTTTATTTATTAATTGCAGCAAAGCTTGAGAGAGGTTGGCGAATTCGAGCGGACAGTTACATTTATGATCATTTGCCTCGGCCGAATACAAATTAATGAAGTCGTTTCGCATCAAATTCTCTACCTCAGTGGCATCATTGATCCATGTTCCATCTTCCCATTTTAAGGATTGTATGTTCGCACGTTGTCTCCTTCTTAGGGATGTCATATGATAATGATGTGTATTGTTCACTCCTTCCGTTATCCATTGAAGATGGGCCCTTTAGTGCCAAAACTTTTCCTCTTGGTTTAGAATATTTGCATACTCGATCTGAAGTTCCTTTTCTAGATTACTGTTGGAAATAAAATTTATGTTTTGATGATAATTCATCATATTTACTCAGTATATTATCTTAACCTCATTGATGAAGTGCTGAAACTAGCTGTTATAGTGAAAAGCTAAAAGATGTCTAGAATTGAATGTATAGGTTTTACTAGTGTCTGATATTTGTGTAGGTTATATCAGACAAGCACTGTAATAGTTAGTGTGTCGTAAACTGAAAACTGGAAGTCATCTAGAAAACTGGAAATCATTAAGATATACAAACTGACTCAGACTACACCAATATGAAACTGAAAAAGATAAGTTCGCTGAGGGACACAAACTTGGTTGGCTTATTTAGAAGATTGAAGAACTGAGGGTTCAAACTCAGTTAATGAAGAGCTGAGGGTCACAGACTCAGTTATTGAAGGCAGAAGAACTGAGGGGACAAACTCAGTTATGAAGATCACAAGTCGAGACTATAAAGTTAGACTTCAGGCAAGTTTGTTGTGACCTGAACTGACTTTATGGATCTTGTATGAAGACCTAAGAATTATAAGGACAATGAATTCTTAGAAGATAATTGTTTATGGTGTACTCTGATTAAGTCAATTATAATCAGATGAAAATTGAGGCCGATATTTGAAGAAGAGTAAAAATCTCGATTAATACTCCAAGTCGATCAAGAAATCGACAATCGATAAACACATGATATAAAAGCGATAAGGAAACTCGTTTTATATGTCGGATCATCCAACAAAAAGCGATAGTACGATCGACGTTTTAAAGAAGCAATTCTATTGGATGAAATACTGACACATTAGAACGGTCAGAAAATATAGCCGTTACAAGATAGACGTTGATACAATTCGAATTCAAGCAAGATGAACGTTGGACCTTACACTATAAATAGAGGACTTTGCACCAAGAACAAAAGGAATAATTATCAAGATCAACAAGCATTTTGTGCATTAGTCGTTTTATTCGAATTGCTATCATCTCTGTGCTATAACAAGATCATATCAAGAATTTCTTCAAGTGTTCAAGCTACATAGAATTTATCCAGATTCAGACACTTTGAAGAACCACAAATAAGAATCAATTCATTGATTCTCAGCCCAACCTTGATTCTATATCAAAGGTTTAGACTGTGAAGCAAACCGGGAAGGTTCTGCCAAGGACAGCTGTCACAGCAGTCGAGTAGACTGTGTTTGTGGTGGTAGCCGGTGAAGAGGCATACGTAACCCTTCAAGGACCAATGTTCAAGCAATTGAAGAGCAGCAATTCTACCTGTTCTACAACTGTTTAGATAGTGAAGCTAGGGATTAGTCAATGACTATTGTTTAGGACTTTTTGTAACAGCTCACCACAAGAAGTTCTAGTGGAATTTTCCTCCTACACCACAGGGGAAGAGAGGACTGACAGGATTACACCACCTGGAACCTTTATAATTCTTGTTTATTTACTTTACGCACTTATTTATTTACTTAGCATTTATCTACAGCATTCTGAGAATTGATTTTGATACACCTCACAGATTCTGATCGACATTCACTAATTGATTTAACACACCCAACTTTCACATAGAATAACAAGATCAAGAAAAAGGCTAGAATTATATCCGCTGCCGGTTGGCTCAGTTTTTGCTTAAGTCAGTTTGACTTAAACTCAGCTTAGTCAGCTTAACTCCACACAAGTTTTTACTGAACCTTAATTTGTTTTAAATCCAGTTTTTAGGGACAAGTTTATTCACCCCCCTCTAAACTTGTGTTAGCCTTTTCAAGGGACCAACAATTACGCAAAAAAGCCGACTCGTGTTCATCTAAGGATCTTTGAATGCCCCCCAATCTTTTTAAGCAAGCTAACTTCCGCTAAAAGATGTTCCCAAACGTGCACCGGTTCCATTCATTTGCTTTTGCCGTAATTTTTTTAATTGTTTCACTCAGATTATTGCAATTTGCATCCCAACTCTGCTCTACCATATTTTGAAAATCATCTTGTTCAAGCCAGGCATTGAGGAAACGAAAAAAAGGCTTCCCTTATGCGAGGCTTCTGTTTCGCCGTTAATTGGAGTAAAATTGGGCAATGATCCGAATGGGTCTTTGCAAGATGAGTAAGAGAGGCGTCCGGATAGTCAATCAGCCACTGCATATTGTACCAAACTTGATCTAGCCGTTCCAAAATGTGCGTTCCCTTATAAAGTGGTCTTGTCCAAGTGTATTTAGGACCTTGGTAAGCCAGCTGAAAAAGCTCACATTTATTTATCATGTTTCGCATAGCCTGAACATTAACACCGCCCAATGGTCTACCGCCTTTTTTATCTGCCTGATCGACCACTTGGTTAAATGTCCCAAAATGTGCCTGATTGTTGTGGACTTAGATCAATCAATAAATGTCCCAAAATAATCAATGGTATAGATGAATATTGTGTCAATCGGTTGTGTCTCTGCCTCTATCATTGCTCCTAATTTAAAGGTGGAGAATATAACACATTAATCATTTATCGTCAATATCTTTATTTTTATTTATAAAATGTTTAACTTATTCTAATAATTCACAAGTAAACATTATCTTACGATCACTGATATATTTTCTTTATTTTTTGTTGATTGTGATTGTATTTTATTTGGTATGATTATGCAGGGATTAAATTTTATATGATTATGATTGGTGTTAGAAGATCCTTAATAAATGAGTTATAACTTTTATGTCAAGAATAAAATTAAATGAGTTACTTAACGTAAGAGTTTTAATTCACCCACTTATATATGCTCAATACATCATTCAATTTCAACTCACAAATAATCTTTTTTCATTGCATATAATATAATTGTAAAAACATTGTCCACAACTTCCATGGCTTTTGCTTCTTTCTTTTCCTTCATAACTTTCTGTGTCTCTTCCTCAACAATGATGTCTCCTGCATCATCTCCATCCCGTTCGAAATCCCCCACAATTGGTTTTTCGGCCTCTGATCGGGTTTCAGTGAAACCGTCCCCTTCGAAATCCACCACAAGTAGTTTTTCGTCCCCTAATCACATTTCACAATCCACCAGAACTAGATCTTCGTCGCCTAACCACGTTTTAGTGAAACCATCCCGTTCAAAATCCACCACAACTAGTTTTTCGTCCTCTAATCATGTTTCGGTGAACAATTCTCTTTCGATTTCTTCTCCGAAAACAGCATCAAAACGAAAAACGAAAGAACCAAACGAACCTATTATAAAAGTCTATCAGAGAGATGCTTTTTATGCTATGCAGTCTAAACAAAATTCCCTTCAACCATGCCAACCCGTAATAAACAGCTGTCCAGAAGAGATTTTGTCACAAGATGTACCATGCCATCCTATAATAAACGGTTCTCCAAAAGAGAATTTGTCAGAAGTACCATGTCATCCTGAAATAAACGGCTGTCCAAAAGAGAATTTGTCAGAAGATGTACCATGTCATCCTGTAATAAACGGCTGTCCAAAAGAGAATTTGGTAGAAGATGTTGAGCCGACGAAGTTAGAAGTTGGTTGTAGTGAAGTGGATGTTTCCGATCCAAAGCCGAAGGACGTTAAACCGTTACCTATAGAAAACCCTAATGCATGTTCTGATTCTTGCAATACAAGTTACTGTATTGATGAGAAAAAAGAACTTTCAAATCCAGAAAAAGAAGAATTCGAGTTTCCTATAATGACTAACACTTCTCTTGCATACGCAGATGAACTTTTCAACAATGGCTATATTCGTTCTATATATCCTGTCTCTTCCTGTGATGATTTGCAGGTTACTGAAGAAGATGACGAGGAGTTGATTCGTTCTATACATCGTGTCTCCTCCTATAATAATTTGCCGGTTCCTGAAGAAGACGTGGCCAGACACATAGGATCAGGACCCCAATTACTGCCACGTGTTCAACCGTTGCAGCAACCCTTCTTGATGTTCTTAAAAGATGAAGATACTCAATCTCAATCGTCGTGTTGGGGGTTAACAGATGTTGAACTTGTTGACAGTGTTCGTCCAAAATGGTATCTTAAACCCGAACCCGAACCAAAGACCGAAACACCGATCCCGATCCAGTCTAAGAAGAGCAAACCAGGGAAGATTAAGAAATTTCTAGACCGGTGGCGTAGTTTGTCAAGTTAAGGAGGGGTAGTGAACTGCTGCTGCATGCGTCTTTTTTGCCATATATACAAGATAGCTAGTCTTGGTTTTTTTGTTTTTGTTTTTAACTCCGAAAGGAAAAGCTAGTATTGTTTATTTGATAAGCAAATTTTATGATAATATGAATTTAGTTTATTGACTCATTTCATTAATATAAGTGTTTACATTATGAATTTTGTTTTGTTTATATATTCATTCTTGTTTGATTGACTTATTTTGTTATTGCATATACACACACACATATATATATATATATATATATATATATATATATATATATATATATATATATATATAGTAGTAAGGGCTGCGTCACTGTGCAGCACGCAAGGTTTCACTTTTTTTGCTGTGCCATAAATGGCAGTTCCACCGGAAACCTATGGTATTGCCGAAGGGTTCACAGCATCCGCAACACATACTCCATCCCACCAAAAGAAGGATAAAACCAGAAGATCATTGCAATATCGCTTAAAAATAGCCCTCATGAAGTACATCAAAAGCACGTGAAATTCAAATCATATGGAGCAAAGATCGTAAAAACTCTAGGCACCTCCATATAAAAACCAAAGAAACCTCAGAACAATTTGGGTCAATCTAACAGCCTCTAGATCCAAATATCCTTAATGCAGTGATTTGTCTGATTCCATATGATAAGATTACTTACATCATAAATATTGAAAAAAGGAGGACAATACTTATGAGCTTACCACCAAAGCAAATGTAGCGGCAGTGAATGTTGAATACAAAAGGCCGGGCAAGAGAACAACGAATCTGAGATCGACAAAAAGCGAAGTAGATTGACATTGTTGTGATGAACACAACATGAATCGTTGATATGGCACTGCAGAAATAAAAGTACATATATCATGATCAATGAATCATGTGGAAGATTCTGAATGGCAAACAAAGCTCAATATCGAAGAAAACCATAAAAAGCGAAAGAAAGATAATTTCTTGATTGTTCCACTCGATTTTTTACGGGATTTTGCAAGGCTCGGATAGCTCTTACAATAACCTTCACTAAGAACTTGACTGACATCATAAACCTAAATTGAAAAAAGTTCAACATATCAAGAATGAACAATATCTATATATATCTCGCCATTATGTGCCCTCTTTGTCTAAGTTGAAGGCGATTAAACAAATGATGAAATACAATTTCCTTCTAATTAATGATGCATGAGATGTGTCTCAGTAAACAGAACTATACCGATTTTTAAGGACCGGTAGCAGCTATAAAACACAATATCAATCCAAAAAGTCTTCAGGCAACAATAACAAATAATTCAATAAAAAATATTAACACACAAACATAAAATAAATAATTTTTAAAAAAGGAAGCATGTTAATCAACCTCAGCTCCCCTAATAATTTCCTGCAAACAATAATTCCTTAGAAAATTAGCGAAAATAATGAGAATAATGCATGGTTTCAGCTTCCCTCACAAAATCATTCAGAAAAAAGAAAAAAATCAAAAGATAAAATGTGCAACAGATGCATAGAAACCGTCAACAAAAAAGCAGCACCTAGCCTGTAAAGTGGACGATAGCTGACTCAACGCAAAGGGATTCTTAATCTTTACCTAAAGATACGGCTTTGCACAACAAAAAGCCTTTCAGTTACAATCGATTAATCGAATAGCTTGTCAAATTTATCAAAAGACAAAACAAAGGAATAAGGACAACAAACAAGAAGCAGAAAATCAATCTTTCAATTAAATTGAAAATCTGTTTCTTGAACTGTCAACGAAAATGGAAATGGAAAAATTGACAACAAAATAGAGTGAAGATGAGAGACGAAGTAATAGCCATGGAAATTGAGGAAGAACACACATCTATCTAGGAGAAGGAGGTGCTTACAACCATCATCAGATCCACCGACCACCGTTACAGCCACCATCTACCGACATGGTTAGCAAAAAAAATAAATTATCAATTAATTAATTTGAAAGCAACAATTAACGTAAATAGTGAATAGAATAAAGAAGAAGAAGCAAAAAAATCAATTATCAATTAATTAATTCGAAAGCAACAATTAGTCTAAGCAGTGAATAGAATAAAGAAGAAAATGGTGAATGATGATGGGGGAGAGAGCGAGGCGGCAGAGAATCTAGAAAGGATGAATACATCGGCGTTAATCGGATGAAGTTGAAGATGAGAACAATGATTTAACCTCTCCGGTTGGTTTCCAGCCGCTATTTTGACCGAATAAAATACCATATGGTTAGAAACAAAACACAGAAGATCTATTTAGTTTTTTTTCAAACTTACCAATGATCCGATTAGATGATGAAGAGGAACCATTAATTTCAAGAGCCACCGCCACCAGACTCACCACCGCCGCAGGAACCTTCAATTTCAAGAGCCAACGCCAACATCTATGTCTCTATGGTTAGTACCTGCGTCTGCCACTTTTACTTCGCCGGGGCAAGAACAATTTGATGTAGAAAGAGTATGAGTGAAGGGAAAGATGGAGACATGAATGAACCGGTGGGGAGAAGGGCGGCGGTGAGGTGAGGCAATCAACAGGGGAGGAATGTTAATATGTTTTGAGAAGACGAAGTGAAAGTCTAGAAATGTTGGAAGCCCTGGACATTTTTTATTAGTTTTAATTCATATGGAACAGGTGGCAACATGTAGTCACAACACATGTATAAAACAAACTTGACATGTGTCCTGTTTTTTTGAAACAATGTTCCAGCACAAACGGTGTAGTTTTTGTGGCACCGTACCAAATCATACGACTTCGTTTTACTTAACCAAAAAATTATGAAGATCGAAATGCATCTTCGTACACAAATAGTCAAACCAGAGTTTCAGTGAACCAATAGAAACTACATAATAACACAATTAAAATTTCCGAAACTCGAATCAGAGAATTGAATGCTTCAAATAAAAACCCTAGTGATAAACACGTTGATGTGATAACACCGTATCAAATCATACGACTTCGTTTTACCTATAAAAAAAAAACCTTTGATCAAAACGCCGTCGTTTTATTCCCCCCCCTCCCTCCTCAAAAAAAAAGACACAAAAGGACAAACTTTTGGTCGTCCAAGGTATGCAAAATTAATTAGTATACTACTATATATGATATATATATATATATATATATATATATATATATATATACACACACACACACACACGAAATTTATATAATATCTAATTTGTGTAATTATGTGTGGTGACGGATCGACTTACAACTTTTTGCGACATACAACTAGGGGGCAAAAGTCTCTTTGATCCAACAAAAAATGATGCTAAAATATGTCATATGCATTTCGTTTACCCTATTGATTTTTTATTTGTCTTCTTAAAATTTTTATTGTCCCTTTATTTGAGATCGTGTGTCCGTCAGTGGGAATTTCTCAGCTCTCAGTGGTCAGTGAGGACACCGGAACAAGAACATCCGGAATATATTCAAAGATTGTGTAGAGACATTAATAGTACTTACATATTTTTTACAAACAAAACTAAATCATTTATTGGATTTCAGTGGGGGCACTTGCTCTCATGTACCTTGTTGCACTTGGATCCGCCTTTGTGTCCTCCGTTGATTGCACACACAATAACTCTAAACAAATTGAGGGGCAAAGGCAATTTTTATTAATCAACATCCGCGATACAAGCAAGTAATACATGAGAAGGAGGAAGTACCTCATTGTACACATTCAACAAGATAAAGACCTTCTCTAGTAAATGTGCGAGGATATTTCCTTGGCGTTTGTAAAGGAAAGGAAAGCGTGATAAATGCTATGAGTAGAGCTTTACAATCCTCGATGATACTTCCCACTGAGATAAATGTTCCACTTGGTCGCGAGGTGGAATAGATTGGCAATGTCCTTCGAACGATACCTTGAAAAAACCCCAAGAAAGAGCGAACACCAAAGCGTTGTAAACTGCCCAGGCCTCTCCCACTGGAACGTCATATTTCCCTTCTATTTTTTGAAAAACTACATTAGAATGGCCCACGCTGCTGTTGTGAAGAAGTCCACCAATATTTGTGATGTTCTGCTTAAACCGCATTGACATTAAATTTCAAATATTCCCAAGGTGGAGGCTTCCATTTACCTCAAGAATTTGATTTGAAGCAGAACCTCGAGCCTTTGAGTTGGCAATTAAATAAGTTTCAGCTTCGGCCAAAGAGTGTGTAATAGTCGTACCTACATGGACGTGTTTGTTTCTTAATGAAGACCCAATCATTTCTAGATTTCCAAATATGCCACAATAGGCTAGCCACGTGAGCAATTTCTTTGTCATATTTTATACGAATCAGCTCCTCGAGCACTTGAAGCATTGAATGTGTTTTCAGCTTCTAAGGTGTTCACCCTTGTGATATTGTGACCAAATCGCCTTCAGAATTTCACATTCAAACAATGCCATATTGTTTCCTCCATTCGGAGACAGACTGGGCATAATCCATCACCTACTCCTCTAGTTTGGAGGGCTAGATTGGTGGGTAAGGCATATTGAATTTTTTTCCCAAAGGAAATGCAGTATTCTAGGTTGCACTCGAATTTGCCAAAGCTATGTCCATGGGTTCATACGCTTTGCCGAAGGGGAGGGATTGTTGGAGATCGATTTCGTCTTCAATTCATGGGCTAATGAATAACCTTCTTTAACAGAGTAGCACCCATTTTAAAAAAAATGCTAGAATTTATTAAGTGGCATGATTCTGAGGTTGCTTCAGCAAATACCAAACTGTCATCCGCGAAAAACAAGTGTGCTAAACTCAAAAGGACTCTGCATCCCAAATGTTACTCCATGAAATGAATGAGTGGAAGAATCTCTCCTAATCATTGCCGATAGGCCTTCGGCACATATTATGAAGATGAAAAGTGATAATGGATCGCCCTACCGGATACCTCGTGTAGGCCAAATAGAGGGGGATGGGTTCCGGTTTATAAGAACTTGATATGACGGTGAGGAGATGTATTCCATAATCACTGCAACTAGAGAAGGAGGGAAATTCATAGCTTCCGGTATGTGACGAAGAAATCCCTACTCGACACGATCAAAAGCTTTTGCATATCTAATTTTAAGGCAATATGATTATTGCACCCGCTCTTACAAAGATTCATCGAGTGAAGATTCGAAGGCTGCTATGATATTATCTGTGATTAACTTGCCTTTTACAAACTCTGTCTGTTCTTGTGATATAATAGAATTCATCACCACTTTCAACCAATTTACAAGTGTTCGAGATAAAATCTTGTAAATAGAATTGCATAAGCTTATCAAGCGAAAATCAGTCATCGCTTTTGCCTCTTTCACTTTTGAGATCAGTGAGATATAAGTTTTATTTAGATTTGAGATGTCTCTGCCATTATTTAAACAATCGATAATTACCTCCGTAATTTTACCATCCACCCAAATTTTTTTGGAGAAAAACCGCGTGCATTCCGTATGGCCGGGCCGGGTGATTAGAGTCACAAATTGTGTTTACTCAAGTTGTAGAAAAGCCTTTTCAAACCAATATCGACAGCCATACACTCATGGTTGATTTCTAGAAACCTTCACATATCAAGTTCTAGTAAAAGTATTATAAATGCTTACGAATCTGTATTTTTTGGAAATCTTACGTACAAATGTATCGGATACTATATTTTTATAAGTATATTACACTTTATGTAATCTTTTTTATATCTAATTTTAATGTTATATAGACTCTTATATAGAAGATTTTGATCAATTGATCATAAAACAAATTAATATGATGTTTATATATATGTATACTAGTGAAATAGGACTCCGTGCAACGCACGGAGTGCCCATGCTATATGTTTTACTTATGGATTATTAAACATAAATCAAAATATTATGCAACTAAATTAGAACCACATACATCTTAAGTACAACATACATACCGAGTTTAAATTAAGGCTTATGTAGATATTATACATAACCTACCTTTGTTAATCATTTGACATTATGAACACAATCATATTTAGCCTGAAACAAGAAGCGATAGATTCAAAATAGTAGAATACACCTAACATGATATTAGTTTTCATCTTAGCATAACAGACTAATGGCTTCTAATATATATTGTAACCATCCAAAAGCAAAAGTTTAAATACAAAAGAGCTTAGTCAAATACTAGCCGAACATGGCAGCTAACTCCGCATCATAGCAAACAATGAAAAATAATTCTGTTTGAGTTTCCCTTGGTCTTATTAACAGGGATTTCAACAGAGTTCAAACTCCCAATCATGGTATATGTTTAGCATTATAGGTTAACAACAATGTTGAGCAAAAGAAATGAAACTCAGATGAGTAAGATCTGAAAAATAATAATGGTTAGCACGTTACTTGGAAAATTAACAGAAAATCCATAAAAAGTTAGACAATCAACTCCCGGAATCAGACACAAATAAACACATCAAGACAGGCAAAACTCAATGGGGAATGTGCAGGAAAAAGACACAAATGTCGAAACAATGTCTCTAAAAACGTACCAAGCTTCAGTCATCGTTTCTCCACCAAATCTTCTGGCTTCTATTTGTTCATGGGTTTACATTTATAGCGTATGAACATTTTTTTTGGGACCTTATTAGAGGATTGAGCTTCACATTTGCATCCTACCGAAAATCGACATTGTTTGTGTCTACTACTGCGGTTTTTAAACGGCGAGATAATGTAGCTTCGAACTTTAACTATACAAATGTAATTTGTGGATTAACGAATTAGTAGAAACTACGAATTGCTAGTCGTTTCATATCAACTACCTGAATTGAACGTGACCAACTGTACCTGAACAAAGGACAAGAGTTTCTCAAATCGATAAGAAAGCTTATACACGAGAAGCATAGAATGGAACATCAGAGCATTAACATAAATATCAATTATATTTACAGTGAATAAGCACCCGTTATACACGTAAGAACACAACACTGCCAAACAAAACAAAATACGTCAATACATATTAGTAGATACACAGTGGCATAGAAATTTATCTCATACTGTGAACATCACTTAACAATCACAGTGTAGACATTTCATATGAACAACATGTATCACGAAAACCTATGTACAATGACATATGCCCAAAAGCTCTTATGCATAAAACATGTATAAATTCATACAGCTACATGCGTAGTGACACACAAACACACCTCATACTGTTAATTTCGGATTTAACAATCCACTGCTACATTAACTATACCCCAGTCGTTAACATCATAATCCTATTAAACTTAAACGTAGTAAGCAATTAGCTGTAAAAATTATAAATTGTACAGCACAAAGAACCTCACACTAAATCAACAAAAAAGCAAATAACAAAACCAAGAAAGAGTAGTTAAATAGAAAATACCATCCGCGAAGCCATTGCGGAAGAGCAGAGAACATGTGTTTTTTAAGCCAATAAGTGATCCTATCCAGCTCAATGTCAACAACTAACATGTAAAGAAGAAGCATACATACCAATAATATTAACATTAAATCAAAACATGATTAGTTAAATAAAAGTTCCAAGCATAGTGAAAAGACTAAACATGCTATTAGTGACCGTTAGTCTCCATTTATTTTATGGAACAAACTAATGGCTTCTAATACATCATGCATGCATCAGAAAAGAAAGTTTTACAAACAAATGATTTTTTTTCATGTTTTACTTGAGCACTATGTAGATGAACAGTCAAAATTAATTTCGTTCAGCTTTCCCCTGTTCTTCTTAACATGGCTCTCAATGGCTGTTGTTTCATCCACCATAGATTGTAGTTGAGTGTCATCATCAATTGACTCCAACTTCACTGTGGTTGTGCAATTCTGCACATCATTGAACGAGTGATATTAGAAATATATCACCTCTGATGATGATATATAGGCCCTTTGGGTCGGGTTATTAAATGAATCGGGTGGGCCCATTATAAAGGTTAGATGATAAAGATAAGCGGGTGGTAAGGCAAGGCTTGACCAGGAGACGACCGGTCAAACTTCGGATAGAATAGTCGGAGGAGAAGGACTCCACCATGTTCTATGCGAAACATATCTAGACAGAACATTCTATTGAGCATGACGAAGACCGAGTCAATAACGGCTTAACTGTTTACAGACATGGGTAGATCCCACGTCCGGTAATATCTAAAGATAACCGACAGTAACTCCCCATTACGTGAGGGAAGATGATCACGATCTACAGACATAAAAGGAGGGCCCTAAACTACGATGGGGACTTGATTCCATTTCAATACTTGAACTGGATACGTAGGCAGCTCTCTCAAAGAGTTCAGTCCAATTCACACAAAATATACTTGTTTTGATATATTTTCCTAACTCGAATCATTTAATTACACGATTGCAATTTTAAGCATTATCATTTGGCGCTAGAAAGAGGGTTGATTCTAGTTAGTGAGTTATCTTTCTGAGATAGAATGGCAAAAATCGGAATAAAAAGCAAAGAGAATCGACCGAAAGTGAAAATCAAACCAGGAAGAGATCTGGAAGACAACAATGAACAAGCGAGGATGAAAATTCAATTGGAGGAAGGACAAACCAAAGCACACCAAACGCAATTAGGCAGATGATAGTGGAAAACTTAGCAAATCTGAAAGGAGACGAGATCAAAGCCAATTCTGAAGAAGTGCTGAAAGCTAGGAATCAGGATGGTGATGTTTCGGAAACACCTACTCCTCGTCATACCGCTAAGAAAGAGAAGCATGAAGCAGAATCTAGCATAAGGGTAGTTGTTACTCACCCAGGTGGTGATAAAGCCGAGGCGAGTTGGATGCCATCCTAAAAGCGAAACAAGATGAATTGAGAATGGTATCTCCCTTCACCGAGGATATTGACGCATTTCCTTGTCCTCCAGGATTTAAGATCCCTAAGATTCAATCATATGATGGCACTAAGGATCCATATGATCATATGCATCAATACATCCAGCATATGAATTTGTATAATGCCCCTGAGGAGATGAAATGCAGGGCACACAACTCTTCTAACAGGAAAATCCAGGGATTTGTTCAACAAGTTGAACCCAGATCCATACAGACTTTCCCACTCGACCGGAAAATTCATGCATGCATTTATCATTTGCAAGACCTTTTCAAAGAAACCGAACATATTTGCTAACTATCAGACAGAAAAGTGATGAAACAGTATTGCAGTTCATCAAAAGATTCAATGGAGAATCATCCCAGATAGCGGATCTGGATGATAAGTTCCTAGTGGTGTGCTACGTGGCGAGTCCGAAAGAAGGCGGTTACATAAAGTGGAGCAAGTAAGAATCCGAGCACAATGGAAGAATGTCCGGAAATTGCATACGAGACATTGTCAAGGTGAAGAAGCAAGCAGGGCTAAAGGAGGAATCACGGGGATTCTAAAAAATAAAGAGTGATGACAAATCGATAAGAAAAGAAAATCGTTTGGGGATGAGTAACCGCTCCCATAATCGACAGATTAGGAAGAGAGGTGCTTTGCAGACAGAGACCTCATCCCTTTAAATCGATCTCGGGATCAAGTTTCGCAATCATGGAGAAAAAGGAATTGCCAAGACTCCTCCTCCATTGAGGGGCCCAAGAGAGAAAAGAGACCATACAAGATGGTGCAAGTATCATAAAAACATTGGACATGACTCTGAACAGTGTAGGGACCTGATCAGAGGCATAGACGCGGCAGCTATGGAAGGAAAGATGGATGAATGCATCGATCGAGCGCAGGAGATAACCCCAAAGGAAGAAAGGAATTTAAAAATCTAACAACAATCAAGATGAGATATAATCAAATGAGACACGAAGATCCGTCTCACGATGCGAGATGGGCATAGAGAGAATGCCCCTATCAACACAAAGTGAATACGATTTTTGGAGGAGGCAGAAGCGTTAATAATAAGGCTGCACATCAAGAAAAAATGGCGGTCACGAGGAAAAGACGGAGAAGCGAAAAGCAGAAGGTGATGGGAACCGTTCAGTACGGTCCAAGAGATGCATTACCAGCCGTCGTGAGCAACGAAGGACTGGTAGTAGAAGCGGTTATACAGAAAAAACTGGTTAGAAGAATCTGTGTAGATACA
This sequence comes from Gentiana macrophylla, assembly GCA_026214975.1. Classification (NCBI taxonomy): domain Eukaryota; kingdom Viridiplantae; phylum Streptophyta; class Magnoliopsida; order Gentianales; family Gentianaceae; genus Gentiana; species Gentiana macrophylla. Next base: position 56,434,106 of record CM047815.1, read on the forward strand.
TGCAGTGTAGTAAACGTGCTATATTACAGTGCATTCCAAGCAATGAAATTGGCAGACTCGGAGTTGACTCCTGTGTCAACCCCACTCTTTGGATTCACAGGACCCCTCATTCGCCATGTGGGCATGCTAAAACTATTAACAACTTTCGGTCATGGATCATAGAGCAGGACTCTGATGGTCAATTATATGGTAGTAAAAGCTCCATCAGCATATAATGTGATTTTGGGAAGACCGGCGCCGTTGATCGATCTCAGGCCAGTGGTATCACCGGCACATAACAGTATGAAATTCCCAACATTTGAAGGAGAAGCTACTATTAAAGGGGATGTGGATGCTGCGAAGAACTGCTACACAGCCACAATCAGTGGAAAGATGAAAGTGCATCAGGATTTTGAAAGACTACAAAGATGTGTTCGCATGGAAAGCAAGTGATATGCAGGATCACATCAGAGTTGGCTGTCCACAAACTCAACATTGACCCAACCAGAAAACCAGTGAAGCAGAAAAAAAAAAGGTCTTTCGCCCGAGAGAGGATACTGAGCTATCCCAAACAGAGGTAGAGAAGCATTGCGAGGCCAACATGATTAAAGAGGTTATATACCCTGAACGGCTAGCAAATCCGGTTCTAGTCAAGAAGCAGACGGCATTTGGTGAATGTGTGTGGATTTCACAGAGATCTAAACAAGGCATGTCTAAAGATAGTTACACTTCCCCAGAATTGTGAGGCTAGTAGATTCCACAGATTGGATATGAAATTTTTCTTTCTTAGATGCATATAAGGGGTATCATCAGATTATGATGGGATCTGTAGACGCACTGTGAAATCGCTTTTATTACGGAATTTGGTTCCTACAATCGTGTCTATGCCTTTTGGATTAAAGAATGCAGGGCTACATACCAAAGGCGGTTAATACCATTTTTAACCAACAGATTGGTAAATCCATGGAAGTGTATGTGGATGATTTATTGATCAAAAGCAGGACTCTTGACCAATACCTGAAAGATGTGACAGAGGTTTGTCAAGTATTAAGACGAACAAGAATGAAGTTGAACCCAAAAAAATGTACCTTTGGAGTGAGGTCAGGCAAATTTCTTGGTTATATGATATCTAAAGAAGGTGTCAGGGCCAACCCTGATAAATTGGAAGCTTTGAAAACTATGCCCGAACCAAAGAATATTAAAGAGATCCAACGATTGACAGGAAGATTAGCAGTGCTAAATCGTTTCTTGTCAAAATCTACGCAGAAGTCACTACCTTTCTTTAAAATCCTCAGGAAGGCCAGCCCATTTGAGTGGAACGCCGAATGTCAACAAGCTTTTCAAGATTTGAAGGATCATATCAGTCACCTGCCAACCCTAACTCCTCCTCAGGAAGGTGAGGTATTATTCTTATACTTATCCTTTTGCAACGAAGCAGTAAGTGCTGTGTTGGTAAAACAGCACGGTATGTTACAGAGGCCTGTATACTTTGTGAGCAAAGCCCTACAAGGCCCTGAAATTAGGTATTCTGAGGTGGAAAAATTAGTTCTTGCCCTGATGCATGCCACAAGGAAATTAAGACCGTATTTCCAAAGTCATCCAGTAATAGTGTTGACAAATCAACCCCTAAAGTAAATTTTAGATAAACCAGACAAGTCTGGGAGATTAGCAAAGTGGGTAGTTGAATGAACAGGGTTTGACATCGAATACAAACCCAGAACAGCAATTAAAGCTCAAGCATTAGCCAATTTCTTGGCAGAAGAAAAAGCATTATTTGTAGAGCAAAAGCGGAAGCGGAAGAAGGTTGAAGCAGTGGCAACTCTATGTAGATGGAGCTTCAAACAAAGAAGGAGCGGGGAGCAGTCTCCTACTCATTAGCCTAAAAGGAAGAATTCTATATGCTCTTCACTTTGAATTTCAAGCCACTAACAATGAAGCGGAATATGAAGCTTTGATAAGCTGGATTAAACCTAGCACGTAAAACTAGGTGCGCAGAACACGAAAGTGTACAACGATTCCCGACTTGTAACCAATCATATCAAAGAAGAATACGAATCTAATTGTTAAAGGAAATAAAGTTGCACCTTTACTACCACCAATTGGTTTTAGTAGAGCAGTTAGCGCTTGATCCTAACATGGTATCGAGCGAGGGAGGTCATGAGATCAAACCCGGCTCCTCGGTTATATTGTGCAAGTGTTGGGCCTCTTTGTCTTGTTGGCCTAGTTTGGTCTTGTCTTTGTGTGCCTAGATGGAAGTGACCTTGTTAGAGGCCCACACTTGAGGGACATGTTAAAGGAAATAAAGTTGCACCTTTACTACCACCAATTGGTTTCAGAGAAGCGGTTAGCGCTTGATCCTAACACTAAGGAAGGCCCCATGAAGAAATATCGTGCGGTTGCACAAAGAAAATTACAAAACTTCTTAATGGTAGAGGTGGAACAGATAACTAGGGCTCAAAATAACAGAGCAGATGCTTTATCTAAGCTAGGGTCAAATTTCCTATCCACAAGAAAGTGTTGATTGAACAGTTAAAACAGAAGAGCTGTGATGAAGTTGAAGTACAACCTATAACACATGTAGAAACTTGGATGGATCCAATCATAATGTACTTGAGAAATGGAGTACTCCCTGAAGATAAAGTACGTGCCAAAAAACTGATAAGACTCTCAGCGAGATATGCTCTATTCAACGATGTGCTGTATAGAAAGTCCTATGCAGCTCCCTGGTTAAGATGTGTCACCTCAGAAGATGGGGATTATGTGCTGAGAGAAATTCACTTTGGAATTTGCGGGAATCATTTAGGAGCACGAGCTTTGGCCCGAAATTGCAGACTTTTTGGATATTACTAGCCAGAAATGCAAGAAGATGCAGAGAAGCTAGTCAGAACTTGCAAGGAATGCCATGTGCATGGTAATTTATCATATAATCCTGTACAAGAGATGACACCAATTGTATCTCCATGGCCTTTTGATCAGTGGGGAGTAGACTTAGTGGGTCCGCTACCCAGAGCACCGGGAAATTTCAAGTTTCTGGTGGTGGCAGTAGATTACTTCACCAAATGTGTGGAAGTTTGAACCTTTGACCACCATCACGACCAACCAAATCTGAAATTCATGTGGAAGAATATTCATGCGTGCGGTATGGTATTCTAAAGTCTTTATCTCCGATAATGGCACACAATTTGAAGACCAAGGAGTGCGGACACGGTGCACAAACCTAGGAATCTCTCAACACTTTACCTCAAGAGCCCATCCTCAAGCCAATGGGCAAGTCGAACAAACAAACAGGCAAATAAAGCAAGTGGTTGAAAAAAGGTTGGGCGGGAAGGATCTCATTGGGTAGACCATCTTCCAAACATCTTATGGGCATACAGAAGAACTACCCGAATCTTTGCTACACAAGAAACCCCATATTCCTTAGCATATGGATGAGAAGTAGTAATACCAAGCAGAGATTGGGCACAAATCTCTAGGACGGAATTATCTTGTCAAACACAGAAGTAGATATCTTTGCATGTCAGGGACAATTTGGAACACAAAAGGGACATAGCAATCGATACAGATGGCAAAGTATAAGCAAAGAATTGCTCAATACTACAACTCCAGAGTTAAAGGTACGTATTTTAAAGAAGGTGATTTAGTCTTGAGGCGAAATGAAGCTAGCAGGCAGGGTCCAACTGGAAAGTTGGACCCAAATTGGGATGGTCCTAACAAAATCATTCAAGTACATGGTAAAGGATCATATCAACTGGCTAAGGCCTCTGGACAGACAGTTCCTCGAAGTTGGAACGCCATTCACTTAAGGAAATATTTTCCTTAGAAAATTTTTTATCACTGCAAATGTTATCCTTTGAATGCATATCTTTATTATTATCCTTTGAATGCATATCTTTATTAATTTCATTCATTATATGTGTGGATATTTTACGATTATGTTGAAACCAAGAAACTAAGGCACAATGCCGAAAGATCAAACATTAAACTTGTAGCGTAAGAGAAATCTGGGCAGAAAACCCATCGTAAATCTAAGTGTCAAACTTGCAGCGCAAGGAAACTTTGGGCATAAGACCCACTGTAAATCTAAATGTAAAACTTGCAGCGCAAGATAAATCTGGGCAGAAGACCCATCGCAAATCTGAGTGTCAAACTTGCAGTGCAAGGGCACTCTGGGCAGAAGACCCGTCGTAAAATCTAAAGTGGCAAACTTGCAGCGCAAGGGCACTCTGGGCAGAAGACCCATCGTAAAATCTAAGTGCCAAACTTGCAGCACAAGTGCACTCTGGGCAGAAGACCCATCGTAAAACCTAAATGGCAAACTTGCCCGGGCAGAGAACCCATCGTAAAATTTAAACATCAAACTTGCAGCGCAAGGATACTCTGGGCAGAAGCCTATCACAAAACACAAACGCCACTTGCAGTGCAAGATTATTCTGAACAGCATATTAATGAAGATGGTGCAGCGCGCAGCATTCTGAGCAAGGATCAGTGTTATAAATAAACAAACTAAGGATAAATATCCTAGTTTTTTTGCAGCGCAATAATGGGATAAAGGATTTATAAGCAGAAAAACATCAAGAAAAGATCCAATTCAAAGGCCATCGGACAAAGTGTCATACATCAAAAGCAAAAAACAGATAAATTTATTACATCAAAAGCTGCTCAGAAGTTGCAGCAAAATCCAAAGTTTCAAGAAAATATATAAATCAGGAGGAAGGAGGAGCAGAAGCCTGAGTGGACTTTTTCTTCGCATACTTGCGGACTATATCCTCTCCACTTTTATATTCATCATACCTCTTAGTGAAGATCTCGCCGGCTTTTTTATCATATAACTTATGATTAGGCAAGGTGCTAATCACTAAGTCTGTGGGTTTGGCTTCATCAACTCCAAGAGTATATCCTCTGCGCAGAGCAGGAGCTAAGATGATTTGAATTTCTTCATAAGTTTGAGGAGAAGCTTTATACCCTGCAACAACCTTCTGAACAATATTCTGAGCATGAGTTTCTTCCATCTGCCTCAAGGTTTCATCAAAGTCATTTTTCATCTTTTTCACTGTGGCAAGATGCTGTTGATTCTCCTCATTCGTCTTTTTCAACTGCTGGTCTCTAAGTTTTAATTGCTCCTCTTGGGTGAATAATAAACCTTCAGCTTTGGCAAGTTCAGCTTTCAATCGCTCTATTTCCTGACGACCAGCTGCCTCTGAAGACATCAATGAATGGTTGGCCTCCTCTAGACTTGTCACCTTGGCATTGGCCTCCTCTAAACTGGCCACTTTCTGTTGCAGGGCAGAAATTTCCCCAGCCATTCCAGAAGTTTTCTTGTACGAAGACTTGCCCAGGCGGTAACACTGCAAAAGAATGAATCTTAGAAGATAAAAAATCAATAAAGAAGATAGTAGACTCTATAAGAAACTACTTACAGAATCAGCAAAATCCTCAGAGGACATATCCTCAAAATCAAAAGAGGAATCACTGGCAGAAGTCCCAGATGAAGCAGGCCTGTGCCTTTTCTTACTTTTTTTTGAAAGCAGATCTCGATGGCACGCAATGAGCGAAATCTGGATCAAGAGGAGGAACTCTAAGTCGGTTGATGTTATATTCTCCGCAATGCTCGGTAAGATCTGAATAGAAGGTTCCAGGCAAAGATCGTGATTCGGCGACCTCACCGAGTCAACATCTTAATCCCCGGTTACCTTCTGAGTAGAAGCCTCACCATGCTCAGGAATGACCGATAAAGTCTGCTCAGAATCCTTTTGCATCTGCTCTGTTTCCTCCTCCTCATCAACATCAATATTAATCAGATCGTCCATATTGGCCACTACATAGACAAAAGATAATTAAAGTATGTTCAAAAACAAGAACAAAAAATAAAGTCAGACATACATTTGTTATATTCTTCCTTGGTGAATTCTACATAGCCAGTAGGACCCGTAGTATGAAGTTGTGCAGCGTATATCAACGCAGAACTAATCGTATCCAAGGTCAATGAAATTTTGTTGCTGTTAAGATACTCGACAAGAGCGAGATCTATGTGATCTTCCAACTTGTCCTTCATGGAAGAGGTATTCCATCGACCCAGATTCACTTCGCTGTTGTGCCTCACAAAGAAGAAGCAACTTGCCACTTTTTTGGGTTTTATCTTTACGGATACAAGAATAATTTGACTCTCGGCTTACCGGCTCTACGACAGAAATGGTACCACCCCCCTCCCCCCGCTACCCTAGGTTAGCTTACATTGGTAGAAGTTCCTAAATAATCTTACAGAGAAAGGAGTGGTGTTCAGACGACACCAAATCATGAACCCAACGAGGAATTTGACACTATTCGGATGGATTTGACCAACTCCCAACTTATAATACCGTATCACTCGACATACCGGGAAGAAGAGGAAATCTTAGACCATTCACGGTCGGGGTTAGCATACACCTTATATGAGAAACCTCTTTGGGGATTGTAAGCATACTCGGTGGATTTGGGAAGAACAACTTCAAAAGGTCGGTCAAGAATCTTATAGGTTTTGATGAGTCGCCATTTCGGCTTTGGTCATTTTGCTAGAGACACCATGGCAAGCCATTATAGCTTTGGTTTTGTCAAATCGGTTGATTTCCTTTTCAAATTATTTAAAAAGCAAGATGGTCTTACGGATATTAATGAACGATTGAAGTAGGAGTAAAGATCCCAGGAGGAAGAAGATGAAAAGGCAGAAGACACAAGGGATTATCCCCAAAAGTGGAAGTATTCCCTAAATCGATCAGAGAAGATGGATGATCGGCATTTACAGCAGTTTCAAGGCAAGGAACAGGGTTGGAGGAATTCACTTCCTCGTTTTCTATTACAGTTGAAGTTTTTTCCGGCGATTGAAACAACCTTTCCACAGAATCACTAGAAGCAGTATCGGCTCTCAAACTCATGAAATAAATAAGGAATTAAAAAGGAAGAAGAATAAATAACACTGAGGCAGAAACTTACTTGTAATTGCAGAGGTGTGATTCAAAAGGTCTGAAATAAAGGAGTTTTTTGACACGAGGTGTGATTATTTGACAAGAAGTAGAAGCGACGTGATGGTTCAACTCACAGTTATGATAATAACCGGGTGTGACTTGGCCTCGTTTCACGATATATTGATGACGGAAGTTAAAGCATTGCGGACTAGGGCAGCTGTAAAGCAGTCCACCCAAGTCTAGGAGGACTTATGATGATATATAGGCCCACCTGGGTGGGTTATTAAATGGCGGGCCGGGCCCATTATAAAGGTTAGATGATAAAGATAAACGGGTGGTAAGGCAAGACTTAACCAGGACGCCGGAGTCAAACAAACTTCGGACGAGAATAGTCGAGGAGCAGACTCCACCATGTTCGTGCGAGAAACATATCTAGACAGAACATTCTATTGAGCATGACGAAGACCGAGTCAATAACGGCTTAATCAGCTTTTACAGGACGTGGGTAGATCCACGTCCGGTAATATCTAAAGATAACCGACATTAACTCCCCATTACGTGAGGAAGATGATCACGATCTCTGACATAAAAGGAGAGGCGCGAACTACGAGGGGACTTTGATTCCATTTCAATACTTGAGGCTGGATCGTAGGCATTTCTCTCAAGAGTTCGGTCCAAATTCACACAAAATATACTTGTTTTGATATTATTTTCTGCTTCGAATCATTTAATTACACGATTGCGATTTTAAGCATTATCAACCTCCAAATTTAAATCTGCTTGCATACAAGCCTGATACAGCTTCAGAATACATTTAAAATGATTTTAGAATTTTTTTTTTAAAAAGGGCCTTTGGAAAGCTGAATCTGACCCAGTTTCTATAGAACTAACAGCCCGGCCATCTTTAAATAACGGGCCAAACTTAATGAATGCATACAACATCAGCTTATAGTAGAAGAGGAGCATATTTGATGAAAAATTTCAGCTGATAAACACGTCACCACAGCTCCAAATGTAATTGCAAATAACAAATCTAAATTATTTTGGGGCCGAAGGAATACTTCAGGTACAGTACATGCACTTTCAAGCAATTTTCATAACAGACTGATTTGAACATATTATCATGAGAAATATTTATAAAAAATAAGAAAAAGGCCGCAACCCCAACCATATGCAATTCCAAAGCAAAATCCACTAATACCAAATCCAACTCTTATAAAAAATCATCAAAAGATGTCGGCTTGGGAATAGAAAAGAAAAAAAAACACAACAACCAAATAACAGAAAATATCGATTATTGTAAGGCTCAGAGAGGTAATAACCACTAACAAAAGATCAATGTATTCAACCATCACGTACTCCATGGCTGCGAACCAAGAAGCAAAACCCGAAAGGGCTTCGCCATTCAAGGTCGCCGAGCCAAGATAATGATGAATTTTTCAAGAAAGAGATCTTATGGTATCATCCTAGCCTTAGAGCAGCCATAGTAATAGAAATGTAGAGATATTCTGTCAGAATAAATTACTCTATTCTTAAAATACAAAATAATGGAGTTGAATTAGATAAAATTTTTTAGATATTATCTATCTAATTCTCTAAAATTAGACAATCACAGAGACAATATTCTCTGACAAAAGTTGTCAAAAACCGACCCCACCCCTTCCTTTTTGCAAAGAAAATGCAAAAAAAAAGCCTGACTTCCCTTTTACTTTAATATTATTTTAATAAATATCCTTAAAAAAAATTATTACGATTATAACATCTAATCACACACACATCATTCTTACCATCCTTATACATTTTCCCTCCACTCATCTGCCTACACCTCAACAAGAAATCCACCAACACTACTACAAAAAAGCATAAAGATCACGGTTTTTAAGTGTGATATATTTACATTAGTCACGGCTTCCAAAATGTGGCATATTGAGGTGTGACATAAAGTATTTAACTCAATCACGATATAAATCGTGATCTATTATAATAATTATCACACTTAAAACCCGTGATCATTATAGTTGGAATCACACTTAAAACCGTAATCTATTATATTTTCATCACATTTAAAAAGCGTGATCTATTATAAGTAGTTATCATAGTTAAAAACCAGTGATCTATTATAGTTGTTATCACACTTAAAAACCGAGATCTATTACAATTAAAACACATTTAAAAACTGTGATCTATTTTAGTTGTTATCACACTTAAAAACCGTGATCTATTATAATTTAAATCACACCAATAAAAGTGTTTTTTTTCTTTCAAAAACAATATATAAGCACACATATTTTTTGTCTTTGTTGGGACTCGAACCCGAATACTCGGATTAACGAGCCACACTTATTACCACTAGACCGATGTTTTCTTTCTTCTAATTTTCACCACACTAAACTAAAATCTCATTATAAAATACCATATTATTTTAATCATACCAAAAAGCGTGATTGATTGATTTTTTGTCTCATTTTTCCTAAAAACCGTGATAATAAAAATCGTGATATATTTTAGTTGTTATCACACTTAAAAACCGAGATCTACTATAATTTTAACACATTTAAAAGCGTGATCTATTTTAGTTGTTATCACACTTAAAATCGTGATCTATTATAGTTTTTATCACACTTAAAACCGAGATCTATTATAATTTCAACACATTTAAAAAGCGTGATCTATTTTAGTAGTTGTTATCACTCTTAAAAACCGAGATATATTATAATTTCAATCACACCTAAAAAAGTGTGATCATTCTTTTTTTTCGAAAACGAAATATACGCACACATATCTTTTGATGCCACTGGGACTCGAACTCGGATACTCTGGATTAAGGAACCACACTAATTACCACTGGGCTGATGCCCACTATATTATCATTTTCAACCACACTAATCTAAGATATGATTATAAAATATCATATTTTTTTAATCACAGTTAAAAACCGTGATTGATTGATGTTCTTGTCTCAGTTTTCTTAAAAACCGTGATAATAAAAACTATGATCTATTTTAGTTGTTATCACACTTAAAAACCGAGATCTATTATAATTCAACACATTTTAAAAGCGTGATTTACTTTAGTTGTTATCACACTTAAAAATCGTGATCTATTATAGTTGTTATCACACTTAAAAACCGAGATCGATTATAATTTCAACACATTTAAAGCTCAATTATCTATTTTAGTAGTTGTTATCACATTTAAAAGCGAGATCTATTATTATTTCAATCACACCTAAAAAGTGTGATCATTCTTTTTTCACACCTAATAAGCGTGATAAAAATTTAAGTGTGATATATATACATTTTACTTGTCTCGGTTCTTTTAAAAGTGTGATCCTTATCTTTAGATAAGTGTGATCTATATCTCTTTTCTTATTAGTGGAAATAATTTGTCTCACTTTTTCTATAATTGTGACAAAAATATCATGTAATTCGATCACAGTTTAAAAGTGAGAGTAATTGATATAATTTATCTCGCTTTTCAATAACCGTGACAAAAATATCATACCAATTTTGTCATGATTAAAAGTGTGATAGTTTGGTATAATTTATCTCGTTTTTCAATAAGCGTGATAAAAATATCATATCAATTTTGTCAATGTTTTAGATGTGAGATGGATATATATAATTTATCTCGCTTTTTTAGAAACCGTGACAAAAAATATCTTATCAATTCGATAGTTTAATAATGAGATTAATTGATATAATTTATCTCGGTTTTCAATAATCGTGACAGAAAAATCATATCAATTAAGTCACACTTTAAAAATGAGATTGATTAATATAACTTATCTCGGTTTTGATAAATAAGCGTGATAGAAAATTTGTAAGTGTGATATATATATTTTCGTTATCTCGTTTTATTCAAAGCGTGATTGCTTTCACATCTTAAGTGGACGCATGCCCAAATTTTCAGTAGTGCAATCTCCTACGTGTCATTAGGGCTGCTCTTACAACCAGCAAAAATATGACTGAACAATATTTTTCGGCGTTTGAGGTCATAGACATAGAGGATGATGGGTTGAATATTGCCAGAAAAGCAATAAAATGCAGCTATGTGTGGTTGGAAAACGTTGGGAAGGTGAATAGAGTTAATGTGATAAGAGTTGAAAGGACGTAAAAGAGTTGAAATTCGTAGCATCCACTTTCATTTTATTTTTTTAATTCAAGCTCTACATACATTATTTTATTACTTATCTAAAAAATATATATATACAACAACTATTGGGCTTCAATTTAACAGGCCTGCCAGCTTAACTAACGGACCGGAAGAAACAAAACAGGAAGAGATAACAAAAAAAAAAGATCGCAACGGGCCTAAATGAATAGGATTCAAACGGATGCTGAAGGAAAATATATGCTCGAACAATCCCTCAAACGAACACGTCACCAGCTTTCCTTACCTTATTATATTAGAGGGATATATACTAATAGAAAAACTCATCCTATGCACGGGAAAATGCATATTTAAAATTCGGAAGGAGTGGTGTTATATATAAATTATAAAAACAATAATTAAAACGGAACGAGCGAGGGATGAAAGAGAATTACAAAATGTTAAAAGCTCAACCTAGCAACACAACTCATATTTGCTATCCAAAGCCTCAACCTCATTAACTCATCATTACAAAATCTACATATATATCATTAGTGACAGTGTACATCACTGAGTAGCATCCGTGTCAACATGTTTGTAGCCATCATAATCGGGCGGCTTTACATCGGGAGTTCGGGTGTGGTACTTCTAAAAAAAAAAAACATTGTGTATAAATAGAGAGAGATTTTTATTATAAACACATATATATGTGAAATTGACACTTTTTAATGTATTGATACCTATTTTTATCTATTTCTCATTATTACATGATAGAATTGAATATGTAAATATCGATGATACTGGGAAAAAAATGATAAATTTCAATTTCATATTGAAAATCACTTATTGCGCTTTTCGATCATAATGGCCACATCCTTCATTTTTTATTTTCTCTGATGCTTTTACATTAATGACCTCACACATATAATGGACCTTTGATCCCATGCCCGTATGTTGTAATTAATAGGATACATACAATATTTAATATGCAGATATAGAGATAACTGTATTTTGTATTTTGTATTCTACTTTGTATTGACATAAATATCTCCATTAGGTTATGTACCACAACCTATTTCAAGTGTGAATAATATAACATTTTTCTTATACTCTATTATGGTATCAGAGCACTAAAATATATCTCTTGCAATTTTTTTTTCTTCTCTTCTCTCAAATTTCTTTCCTTCCGTTTCCGCCCTTCTCTGTTTTCTTTCCCTGCGTCATCCCCTCATCCAAACTTTTGTTGTAGGAGTATGAAGGATGAAGGAATCTTGAGTTGATCATTGATGAACTCGTGAGACCACATGAAGATTCAACAAACTCTTGAGTAGTTTAGTGTAAGACGGTTATTTCGTTATAGCTTGTTGTAACCGCCTGTAACTTACTCTTAACTGATTCATGAGGTGTATGAAGTTATAAATACCCCATGATCACCTGCATTGTAAATGAACTTGTGATTTTAGTTCAATAATTTTGATTCCGTATTTTTTACTCATAGTTTGTAGTTTACGAACTTCAACATGGTATCAGAGCAGAAATTTGAGAATTTCTGAATCTTTTCCTGCATCTTCTCTGGTTATTGAATGATCTTGAGAGAATTCATTTTCAGTTTCTTGAGAGTAAACTGTGAGCTTTTTCTGAGTTGGTTGATCATCTCTTGATTGTTTTTCTATTTGTTATTGGTCTTTGATATATTTTCGAGTTCTTGATAGCCATGGCAGCTAAGAAACAAGAATTCAGTCCCTCCAGTCTATTCTATGTCCATCCCAATAAGAATCTATCTCTAGTTCTTGTTCATCCATTGATGAATGAAAGACACTATAATCCCTGGAAGATATCCATGGAGATGGTGTTGATCACCAATAACAAAATTGGCTTCAGAGAGCGGCACAATAAAAAAGCCGAAGCACACATGCTGATTTCCATGCATGGAGACAAAGTGTGATACAATGGTGAGATCATGGATCTTGAATTCTATGAAGAACACCATTTCCTTAAGTTTGACGTACTTCAAGAGTGCCCATGCAGTATGTAAGAATCTTGCTGCTAGATTTTCTAATGTGGATGCCCTGAGGCTTTCATATTTTCTTGAAGAGATGCATCTACTGAAGCAAGGTACAGATTCTGTCAATTAATATTTCACAAAATTGATGGTTCTGTGGGAAGAAATCAAAACCATCAGGCCTATGCCAGTCTGTTCTTGTGATCCTCAATGTCACACTAGTGCAATTAGCACTCTAATGGATCATATGGAGGCTGAACATGTCATGAAATTTCTTAAAGGTTTAAGGGATGAATTTGAGCCAATGGTTTCACTGAGCAATGTTGATGGTGCCTTTTTTGGAAATCCATGATGCCTTTGCAATGGCTATTAAGTTTTAAAGACATAAGTTATATGTGGCTAACAAGGCCAAAAATCAATATTCTTTGGTTCTCTTGTCTCAGAAGAATGGACAGAGGCAAAATCAATCAGTCAGCAGACCAGGTTCTGTGACAGCTGCAAATAATAGACCTAAGAATCCCAAGAAGGTACAATGTAGTTTTTGTGGATTCAATGGTCATACTGAAGAGACTCGTTGTAAGAAACATGGCTATCCTCCTGGTTTCTAGTCAAAGAGGGCTAATATGGTAGAAGAGGAATAGTGAGCAAGAGAATATCAGGCCCCAAATAGGTCTGCCGGACAAGGTTTCCCAATATTATTGCACAACAATTTATCAAGTTGATGACACGGATTAGTTTAGATCCTCCTAGACATGCAAGATTTCCTGTTGGCCAGCCTACTGAGATTGTTACACACTACTCCTCTGCTAAAAGGACTGGTGATCTAAATTAGTAAGATCTATACAGTTGATCTTGGACTCTGGTGCTACAGATCACATTTTAGGGTCATTAGATCTATTAAGCAATCTTAAACCTTCTTCTGGTGTAAAAAATGGGATTACCTAATGGAAATAATGTTTATGTCACACATATAGGACAAGTAAGGGTAAACCCTCAGCTGGTCTTACATGATGTGTTTTGTATTTCTGGTTTTATACATAATCTCTTATCCTTACATTCCTTCATTAATCACACAAAAGGTGTAACTATTTTCTCTGCTAACAAGTGTGTTTTGCAGGACAAGAACAAGAAAATGATTGGTTTAGTTGAGTTACATAGAGGACTATATGTCATGGATCAACCAATCAGACTTTAGGCTGCTAATGCTGTAGAAAATAGAACTTTGTCTGATAGAATAGATGATGCTCTTTTATGGCATTACAGGCTAGGACACATGCCGTATAAGAGACTTCATGTAATTAGTTCACAGTCTGCTGATGTCAAATTCTATTATCATGATCTTTGTTATGTTTGTCCTATGGTAAAATTAAAGAAAAATCTCTTCCCGTTAAGTACAACTGATGTAAATGCTGTTTTTATCTTGTTCACATTGATATTTGGGGTCCTTTGAAACAACATACTATGAATGGACAGCAATACTTTCTCACTTTTGTAGATGATCTTTCTAGATTTACTGTAGTTTTTTATGAGGCATAAATCCGAAACTTCTGATCTTGTTAAATCCTTTGTTAAATTTGTTTCTACTCAGTTTCATAAAATTATTAAAGTAATTTGATCTGACAATGGAGCTGAGTTTCAGCTCACTGAATTTTATGCTCAGCAGGGCATCATACGTCAGAAATCATGTGTCAGCACACAAAATGGTATTGTTGAAATGAAACATCAGCATTTGCTGAATGCTGCTAGGAGTCTGAGGTTCTAGTTTACCCATTGAGTACTGGGGTATTGTCTTTTACTTGGTGTAAAATTTATTAATGCCACGCCTACACCTCTGCTGAAGGAAAGTACTCCACATGAGGTGATTTATGGCACCAAACCAGACTATTTTGTGTTTTAAGTTTTCAGATGCTTGGTTTTTTCTTGCACACTTCAGCAGTACAGAACAAAAATTGATTCTAGATGTACGATTTGTGTCTATCTTGGAAATTCAAACACCTCCAAGGGTTCCATTCTTTTCGACACTAATAACAAATATATCTTTGTTGCTTGAAATACTCAATTCCATGAGACTTATTTTCCTTTATTTCAACAGGTATTAGGCAGGGCTAGATATCTTGTTGATATTCCAGTACCAAACCAACTAGCATTGGTCGGTGCGGTGAGGTATCCAATGAAGAACAATACTCACATCACCGGGCACCTAAACCTACACAATTAAGAAGATCCACAAGGACAAGGAAATCACCAACCTTTTATAAAGGTGGTGCTCATCTGATTCAAACAGACCACACCCAATGAGTAAGGTAATGAAATCAAGAAAAACTTTCATTGAGAATATGCCAGATTCATTAACTCCATTGATGCTTGATCGTGTGCAAAGCACTTACTAGCAATAGGACTAGGTCTATCGTAGTAGAGTACTGGCGAGTCAAGGTCGATCCCACAGAGACTCGTAAGAACGTCAAATTATCAAGATTGAGCTTGTTTCAATTAAGGTCTACGACCAACTATAATCTAGACAATAGTAAAATTGGTCTCACACACTAACAATACTACGCTAGTTCACATGGATGTAACCAAGAGTTTCCAATGTATTAGTTCAATTATGAGTAATTAGTTATTCTTCCCACACATGCAATAGTCCTCCCCGTTGGTGAAGTTAATTCATTGTTCAGCTACGGATACAACTCCTAACCCTATCTACTCCGACCATGGTAGTAGACAATTTATACGCAAGCTACCCTCCTTAATTGGTCCGTAATAGCCCATACACATAAAGAACTAGAGTTGCCGGTATTGAGCGTTAACCCATACCGCTAACCCGCCTAGGCAGCTATCGACACTGATTAGCACGTTCCTAGGGTCCATCGAGACAAGGTCCAAACTAACACTTCACTATCAGTACTTCATGCTAATTTACGATGACATGAAAATAGTTGATCAGGCTACTAACATGTAAATTAAATCTGTCGATCAACATAGCTGGCGCCGATTATCATGAATAGTAATTTATTAGGTATTCAGATCTAGCGATATAGACCGTCACAGATCTGAAGAACGCAACCACTACTTCATGATTCCTTCACCAACGAATTGGATCTATAACACCTGGGGTAAAATAAACTAACTACTACATAATTAAACTAAATAAACAATTAGCACATACTAGTCGAATAGAACAACGATGATCTACATCTTGGAAAAGACGTAAAATCATACCCGAAAGGCGAGTAGATCTCCTTGGATCTCCTCCTAGGCGGCAACTCCATTGTCTCTCCGACCGTAACTCATAAAATAATAAAATAAAGAACAAGGAATTTTTATTGCATAATACTTGTAATAGTTGTGTGGTACATTGAATTCTAAGGCAAAGCCTCTTTTATAGCTACATAAACCGACTTAGAAACACCTAGATCTACCCTCGCCCAAGAAAACGTGTTTGAGATGATTATGGACTCTCGGTAAGTCGGCAGAACTCCCGGTTTACCGGGGGTATTTTTGTCTTTTTTCTCTCTTCCGACTTAGCTTGGAAGGTTCTGGAATACCCTAGGCCCAATCCTTTCGTTCCGTCCACTCCAGATTCGTCCACAATGCTCATCCCAATATTACGTATCCTGAAAATAATCAAATAATGCACGAAATAATATCGAAATAAGGAAAATAAATGCTAAGTGCAAATTACTAGACTCATGAACCCGAAATATGATATTCAACTCAAATGGTTCATATTTATAGGTCGAAACAACTATTTTTAGCTCATAATGGACAGAATGTTGATGCCGTAGGATAGACTATTTTAAGCATCATCAACTACTCCCTACTAGCCCTTTGCTCGTCCTCGAGCAGAGTATCAAGGCGGAATGTACCTCCAAGAGTAATCTCCATCAACTACAACATATTCAATACAGATTTCCGGTAGAACGCACATCAAGCCACAATCCATAAGCTTCCCATTAATCACTACTTACCATGCATCAATGTGTCGCGTGAAGAATCAGTCGTGATAGTGCGTTCGTGACTTGGTTACACAACATGGTACCGTAATCAGGCCGGGCGGACTCGGGGACTGAGTATCACTCTTAAGTCCTCGTTTTTTCTTTTTATGCGAGGCCGTGCCCTTTTTGCTATAATTTGCTTCCCTCACTGCCTTTATTGCATCTTTTTTCTTTTTTCTTTTTTTTTCTGGCAGATTTTCTCACTATTTTTTTTCTCTCTCTCTCTCTCACAAGCCCGTTTTGTCCCAGTTACCTCTTTTGGCATTCAAGTTGCTTCCCTTGTCCAACAACAATTTGTTAAATTATATAGACAGTCAAATAATGATTCCTGGTTAAAACTGTTAGGAAATCTACGCGGGAACGCAGCGGAATTCAAAAATTTGATTTCATTTTACCCAAGATCGACTTCGTTTAAGCAAATAAACAAATAAGCTAAAGACGGTGGTTACCTTGCTTGTTCTAAAAGATCGACACTTTGACCATCTAAGGAGAGTAGTTGTGCACGGAGCCGCCCAAGTGTTCGGCCTCTACCGCTAGTCCACACGAACAACCCGCCGGAATCCACCATTGGATTGCTACTAGAAAAATCCGGCTGCTAGACCGGCCTTTTCTCTCTCTCAAAACTCTCTCTAAGAAGCTCTCTATTTTTCACAAGAATTATTAGCTCTTGGAGTTGTGATGTACAAAAGAGCTTGACACCCACCTCCTATTTATAGTGGATGGGAGCCCCAGCAGAAAGTACATAGGAAGAAACCTTTTACTAGTAAAATAAGGAAAATATATTTGATTGATTTATCTCATTAATATTCAATATCTTATATTAAATATTTCTAATATATTGTCAATATCTTATATTGACTATATTCATCTTATTACCATAAATCAATTTACACATGTGTATATATCACATATATATTACACATCTATATATAATATATAGAGGAATGAATTTAGCCCGTTTAACCTCAATTACCCGACCCAAACCCGGATTTTCAAAAAAAAAAAAACCATTATAGTCGCATAAAACCCATAATTACACGCTCGGATTTTTAATCTCCCTTAACAGTCGCATAACTTCTGTGGCTAAATCCTATAAAAAAAATAAAAAATATGTGAATTAATCATAATGAACGTAACTAATATCCTGAAATTATGGTGATCAATCCTATACCGAAACTTCTCCTAAAATTACGCCCCGAATCTCAATCCGTTATTGTATTTCACACAAATTTTACTATGGTCCAGGACCAAATCCTACTTGGTGTGCCCAACCAATAGAATTCAACTTCCACCAATGGAATCCTACCTGTAAAACTTTCCACCAATATATCCTTTGAAAGTCTTTGACTTGGTGGTCCAAAACTCAGACCTGACCACCATAAAATTACTGTGTATTTCAAATTTCAAACATTTTTTTCAATGAAAACCTTTGGCCTCAACTCAAATTCATAGATGTCTCATGATTATTCAAGAGATGTCGACTTTGCAGAACCAATAATTTTTTATTTTTTATTTTTTATTTTTTATTTTTTTGAACAGCTTTGCCATCTGACTCCTAATGTGAAGAACCGTCAAAATTTGTGCTAGGGATGGGGTTGATTTACTTTTTCTTGATGCCTTGATAAGATCATTTCCATTTTCTCAAAATGTTTTCCTATTATCAAAAGTATGCGGTAGGTTCTACATTATTTTATTCAGTTATTGAATATTTTTCATAGCGGCAAAGAGTATTGTACCAGTGAATGTTTCGTTGAGATTGGGCGATAAAAATAGTTTAATTTTGCCATCGATTTCATTTTTGATTTGATTAGACGTTTTTCTTGCTGGACAGATCGGATCTCCTACTTCTACGACGGTAAGCATTCATACAGTTTTTGCACAATCGATCATCATCACCTTCTTGGGGCAACCTCCTCAATCTATTTGGGGCGTTATATGCCACCATAATTCGCACTTACATCATCTACATAAGCATAAAATAGTAGCCCGGAAGCCAACTCAGAGCTATGTGCTTTCACATCCGAATGTTAAAAATTAGGAGTTTTTTTTTTCTCTTTTCATTTTTACATTTTTCCAATTTGTGATTTAGGTTTCAAATGCCTGAGATATGATTCAAAACTTGCAGTTAGATGGAAAATTGATCCACGCATTTTAGGGTTTGTGGCATTCGAGGCATATCTCTTGCTCTATGAGATGGCCGAAAATGATTTTTTCGTTATCGTCCGTTGGGAAGACATTTATTTTTCCGCACCATTTACGCATGATTTTTGTATGGTAATATATCGGCTGGTTCGCTTGGCTCATGCATGAGTACCCTGTCAGAGACGAGACGGGAACCATTGTTTTTACTGCCCCGGCATAACTATGATTATGCGCAAAGATCGACATGTTTAAAGGGTCTATGAGATTGTCAGTTGACAAATGGCCAAATGGGGTCGTGTTGACATACCTATCTAATTTTACAACAATCTTTCTTTGGTGGAGTATGATGATTTGGTTATTTTCTTCAAGTAAATTTGATGAATTGTTTTCTCACAATTTTCTTTCTTTTTGATGGATTGTTTTCTAACAATTTCCTGTTTTTATTTATTTACGATTGCGAGGAATAAACCAGCATAATCCACTGGTATGTTGAGCAAGTTTGTAGAACTTATTCAATTTCTTTTTGCTAATTGAAAGGAATACTCTGCCATGGTGACTCATTCTTCGATTACAATTATGATGTTTGCTTATGTTACTTATGTTCTTACAGGCAGAAAGATGAGCTTTCTGGCCTCATGATCCCATGGTGACTGAATTTACTATATCACCATTCCTTTTTGGGCTAACCTTCAAAATTCAAGAGAGTGGATGCTTATCGATCAGTGGTTTTTCAGTTGCTTATCCTTGCGGTACTTCAGGAAAGGATGAATTTTCCATTAAGTCATTCATTTTTTGGAAGCTTAAATCCTATATGGGGCATGGTAATCAAATTTTCATGTGTTGCCGTGATTGATGTCCCTGTTCTGGTCTTTTGAGTTCATAAGTCAAACGATTAAGCATCGTATTTCCAGCATTGTTCAAACTTAATATCAAATGTTAATGCTGGATTCCTTAATGCAACGGCGGGATCGATGCGGATGGTGTGGCTATATATGATAGTTGGGAAGGTGCATGGATTACTACAAGAAATTCGCATTATCTCCAAACATAATGTCATGCGTTAATAAGGATGCATATATTAGTTTTGGTTTAGGTTTTGGTTTTGGGTGTTTGGAATAGACGGGATGACGAGAAAGGCTAAGGCATTTTGTAATTGGGGAGGTGCATTGTTCTTTTTGCTGGTCTTTGGGTCGGTGCATTTGGGGTGTGCTGTGATGAAACATGTTCACTTCAAAACCTGTCATATGCTGGTGAGATGGGTACTATTCAAGCATTCTACGTCCAACAACTGATGGCTATGCTACTTTATGTAACTTTCTTATTCGGCCGGCGGTATGCACATGGCATACGAATTTCCACCAGGGCAGATATTATTAGTTTAGAGGCAAATACCTTTTTTTTTCCCGACATTCCATGTCTTCCTCACCTGTTTCATGCTTTCTTTCAATTTTGTGCGTGAAAAAAAAGAACATAAACCCATTTCTTTTTCATCATGCCGTTCCCATCCAAGTACATGCTATAATCATAGATCTCAACAAAATAACTTTTTTTGTATACTGAGAACCCTTCAACAAGCAAGTGATTCTTTTAACTAAATCAATACCATATATCTGGAAAAGGAGAAAGAAAAATGAATGGAAATTTAAAGTATACAACTTTCAGAGAGTACTTAGATTTGATCAATTGAGAAATTAGTTTAATATGGTATGTTTCTTTTTCTTCATACAATTCATGTTCTTCTCTATTCCTAGCAAAAGGAAAGAGACGGTTGGGTTTATTTGATGAAATGCAAACAATGTTTAACATCCATTGGCTGAACACAAATCTCTTCACCACAAATTTGAAGTTTGGGAGCATTATTATTAGCACAAAATGGGTGCCTTCAAATGAAAGTATTAGATTCCTAGCATAGCCGGAAAGGATGTGGTTTAATTAGATGCCCATAAAAATTATAATTGTAAACGGTTTAGTTGATACGGGAAGAAAGACCTTTTTTTTGTGGCATCATGATTCATGAATGTAAAAATGGAGTATGAGGAGGATTGAAGAAAAAGTATTGTGGATACTTCTTCTGCACATGTAATTGGAAAAGAAAAGGAAGAGGATGGTGATGCAGATTGCAAAGTAAGGCACAGAAGAAAAACTTTTGGAGAAGAAGCTCAATGGGACCGGTAAAAAAGAATTTAAGGGTAATTTTGTCATAACAATTGAAATTGTAAATTTCGCCCTGCATCTACCAAATTCATACCAGGTGATGCCATCCCCGTTTTTGTTCTCTTTTACCTAGCATCATGCTAGATGCTTATCTTACTAAAATGTTTTAGCCATCTCCAGGCTAGGTGGGTGTGTTTTCCCATCGTCGTGTGTCATCTCCTCTGAAGACATCAACATATGGCTAGCCCATTGAAATATACAAATGATGATGAAATAGGTCTTCATTGATTTCACTTTCGAGTTCCACGATTAGAAGTTTCTTTACAGGAGTTTGGTGTTATTTATAGGTCGATAAATACGACATGTTATGTTGGGTCTTTTCATTTTTTTCTTCTTCTTGGTTTTGTCTGAACTACCTAAATATTTTTTGTTTACGCATTTCTCTTTATTTTTCGTAACCTTTGTTTGTTAAACTATGACAGAAGTGTCTATATGCCGATTCTAATTGTAGTAGTTGTCCTTTACTATTAATTTGCATAAAGATTTTGCCAATGGGCCGTCATTCAAGATGTCTAGGCGCAAGGACTTTAGTGCTTGCTGCTAGCAAGGAAAAAATGAGTTATTTTCATGTATTTCATCAAGGGTGCACCATCAAAGGTGAACCTTCTTGCAATATGTGATGAATATACCTTGATTCCATTTTTCTTGAAGCTTTGATGGAAATAGAAGTTTCAAAATCATTTTGTATCATGATTATGTGGAAGCTGAGAATGGATATATATAGACAGAATGTTTTAACCAACATCTTTTCATACCTTTTTTTTCCTGGCAAAATTGTTTCCTTATTGAATGATTTATAGTTTTAACACATTTCCGTGCATTGCACGGAGTTTAAACTAGTGTATATATATATATATATATATATATATATAGCCGACCTACAGTGTACCAGTTATCGTGCCCACTGTAAACGCTGGTAGCCAAGTGCGGAGCGGATAAGCAACGAAAGCATTTAAGTAGTAAGCCCACCCCAAGATGAGTGCTCTCTATTCCGAATCCCAGAGCCTCCGGTATACGGCCGAGGCAATGACGGGTTCTCGCCGCCCCTGGGATGGAGCGACGAAGTTTTGAGAATTCAAGAGAAGGTCACGGCGAGATGAGCCGTTTATCATTACGATAGGTGTCAAGTGGAAGTGCGATGATGTATGCGGTGAGGCATCTAACAGACGGTAGACTTGAACCTTGTTCTACATGACTGATCAATTCGATCAGGCACTGCCATCTATTTTCATTGTTCAAATCTTTGACAACACGAAAAAACATTGTTCAACTCTCGACAACATGAAAAAACCAAAAGTTACGCCTCTCTCTATCTAAGGGATGGAAGGCGGAGGCCGCTGGTGCCCCTCCAATCAAGAATTGGGGCCTCCAATCACTAGTCACTAGCCAATATGCTTTTTCTCATGCCTTTCTTCGTTCATGGTTCGATATTACGGTGTCCTAGGCGTGAGGAACCACACCAACCCATCCCGAACTTGGTGGTTAAACTCTCTGCGGTGGCGATATCAGAGGGAGGTCCTGCGGAAAAATAGCTCGACGCCAGGATGATAAAAGCTTACCACCTCTCATTATTATTACTTTTCAATATGAAAGCGAAAAATGAAAAATCAAAGTCTTATTCAAAAACCCAATTATGACATCCCTCTCTCCCACTTCACACCTCGAACGCAGCACCTTCTTATAGAGTTATAGAGAAACGCGCTTTCACACCTTCTTAACCCGAAATGAAATGTTAACCCGAAATGAAATGGCTGGGGAGAGGAAAGGGTCCTTATTTTTGAGGGTACTCCCGGGAACAGATCCACTGGAGACGAGGTGGGGCCTGTAGCTCAGAGGATTAGAGCACGTGGAAAAGAAGCACTAAATTGGGGTTTATCGGGACCAATGTTACGAGCTTCCGGAATCCAATGGGATCTTCGTAAAGTTGATCGTTATGAATGTTACGCAATAATTCTACCAAAGGTGATCCTATTATAGGAATTGCTTCGGGTACACCTGTTACAATTTTCAACGCCTAATAACCAATTTGGTCCCAAGGTAAGGAATAACCGATTCGCCTAAAAGATGCGATAATTCAAATTTCTAACCGGGCCTTTTTGTTCAAACAAAAACAATTTTAATTTGAAATTAAATAGATTCTAGATAAATAAGAATGATTTATCTGATTCAGAAAATAGCTTAGTATTCTATAAAATTAGAAAATTAGAAAGCGGAATACAAAATATTCAAGCGAGAATAAAAAGGGAAGAAATGATAGTTCGATATACGAAAACAAAAAAGGGTAAAAACTAGAATTTTTATTCTTTTGAGAGGATACTAACTTTAAAATTTTACTATTATTCTGTCCAATTTCCCGTTCGACAAAAGGTCCGGATGTTAATATAAAGACTCACTGCGAGTCCGTAGAAAGACATTATGATCCATGCGAAAAAAATGATTGGATGAGAAGGAAAAAAAGGATATCAAATTTCGTCCAGGTAAGTAGCTGGACGTTCCAACCAATAAGAATCCCAATGAACCTAAAAAAGGATAAAGGCCCACAAGAAATTACTTATTTTTCTAGACCCAATATTAATACGTAATAATATAATACTATAATTAATATATTGTACCTATTTATTCATAATAAATAAATACCACAATATTAATTTCCACTATAACACTTTATAGTAGGCATAAATAAATCATCATCCGGTTATCGATATAACCACAAATTAATTCCGGCTAGATATTCATATGTGTGTGACCCGATAGGTTCCAAATATGCTGCGGGCCGTAAGCATAAAGTGCATTTACTAAAATGCCCTTCACACTTAACAATCATGATCGCGTCTAGCAACACGTCATGACCCCCAATCATCGAGAAAGAGTCAAGTGATATGACTACAACCGCTCATCATGAAAGCGGTTACCGTGTAAATAGACTCATATCATTTGTAATAATATCCATACAAATCATTATCACGAGTGTCAAACATTAACGACCATATCTTATAACTTGGATATCCTACTCTCTCAAGTAACATATAACTTCCGCTCTGCAATGACTTTCGAGAATAAGACATTCCTTATAAGAAGGCCCCTTCGAATATTTACTCCTACTATTAGGATACGCGATTTCGGACGAGCAACATTAATCCTACGGATGCTTGAAGATCACATTCAATCACTACCGCCACGATCGCGCCCGTGGATGAGGAAACCTCAATAGTGTCAAAGTATGACAATCCACACCGTGATGCCATGGATATATATAGACAGAATATTTTAACCAACATCTTTTCATACCTTTTTTTCCTGGCAAAATTGTTTCCTTATTGAATGATTTATAATTTTAACACATTTCCGTGCATTGCATGGGTTTTCGGCTAGTGTATATATATATATATTAATATCCAATATTAATACGTAATAATATAATACTATAATTAATATATT